>JAWWEU010000038.1:1376050-1387333 GCA_035583155.1 Acropternis orthonyx | reverse complement strand
ACATGTCCCCTCACAGCCCCTCAGAGTACCTCACGGCCCCCCGTGACCCCCCGCACCCCCTCACCTGCCCCCCAGCAGGTCTCTCCGTGTCCCCCCTCACTGGGCTGGGCACAGGGACTCCTGGTAAACGCTTCACCCAGACCAGGCACTGCCTGTTTTCCTCTCCGAAACACACACTATCTCTGTGCCCGTTTTTACCAAAACAGTAGCAAAGATGTTTCCTTTTAAATATTCTGCAGATTCTGCTGTGGAAGGCATTTCATTACAGTTATTTAGTGTAACTAGAATAACCAAGAGCATGTCCAGCACTGTTCATAAATCAGAATGCTGTGGCTTATGCCAATGATCCACGCACCAGCGAGCCCACAAACCCACATTAGCACAACACATGATACCAGATTTAGCCTCACACCCGTAAAACACGCTCACCGCTATTCCCTGAGACAATGCCCCTCAAGGAGCTCTGCCATTCCCTGAATGCAAAAGCTTCCCCAGACCTTCAAACCTGAACAGCACACTGCGTGTCTGAAGGGGTCTGAACTTGTGAGGATGAAATAAGCATTTATTTCCTGTATTTACTTATGTAAAACCATTTAAAGGTAGTTCTTAAAAATGCAATAAAACGTCCAGAGTTCTAAGTAACCTTCAAATCCATCCCCAGCATTGTTACAAGGGGTTTTCTTTAAACATTAATGTGAAGATAGATAACTTGCCATCTATATAGAAGGAAAGGCTTAGTTTTAAACAAACCACAAGGTCAGAGGGCTGGTCACGGCCCTTCTGTGCCTCAGCTGCCCTGAACGCTGACATTTTGGTAACTCCTCCAACACTGTCTGTTTTGTACACGTGCAGGGTTACTGCAATAGGTGTGCCACAGCTTTTTAACAAAAAAAACCCCATCTTAACAAGTAACAAAACAAACAAAAAAACCCCCCACTCATACTTGCTATGGAATAAATTAGTACATAACTCAAAGTAGATGATATGAGCAGAATTAGGGTTGTTTCCTGCCAAAAGAGGCAGTTATACTTAAAAAAACCCTAAAAAAGACTGTGACCACTGAAAACGAGGATTATTTCTAGCCAAACAGACACATATACATGCAGTCTACCCCAAGAGTGTTTTTAAAGAAGATTTTTATACTTCTGGCAGTTGAGGTTTAAAGGTCCGATTTCAACTCACCATGTTTCAGAATGCAATCTGTGCAATGCAGCAGAATGAAATGGTTCAGTAAAGGTGCTAGTGGAAATTCTTTTAATTAGGTCCAGGGCTTTTCAGTTGTCAACATGAATAAAGCAAGAAACGTCCTACTGCAAACACAATGTAAGGAATAAAAAGAGAGTCACCTTTCGGAAGACGGTTTGGCTCCAGAGCTGGGGTTTGGTACTTCTGGCTGCCCTGAATTCATTTCCCTGCCTGTGGTGACTGGTGGGTGGATGGGCAGCAGCAGCAGCAGCGACCAGCCAAGGCCCTGATGTGCCCAGGCCACTGTGCCAGCCCTGGGATGTGCGGCTGCCCTTGGGGCACACACTGCCCGCCCTGCGCCGGGGCTTCTCTGGGTAACAACTGCACCCTGGCAGAGCCAGCTGAGCCTTTAGCCCTTGGAATGCGGAGCTCTGGCCACAGCTACGACTGGAGGGTGACACTTAGTTGAAAAATCCATAAGTGTTGCATAAAAAAAATAAATTACTACCCCCTCTTTGCTATTCGTTGCAACACAGACGGTGGTGTAGGAGACTTGTCAGCAGCAGATGCACTTATTGTAATCACAGTCCTTAATAAATCTCTTTTTTTAATATTGACTATTTTAAAAGGAAAGTTGCTTCCCAGGGTGCTCTCATGCTGCCAGATTTTCAGCAATGCATCAGAAGCAGAGGGTGAAGGAGGGACAGTTTTTCACGTTTCAGATAGCGAATCAGTAACACAGTAGTACACACCTTGACCTTCCTGACCAGTTCAGGGGCCTGACAGCCAACAGGTACTGCTGAGGTAAGTGGGGCAAAGAAACAACTTCATCTGACTCTGCTGGAACTGCTTCAGTGCTCTCCAGCTCCTCTGACACAAATGCTGTCAGGAAAGACCCTTTGGATGGTCTGTGTTTGTTTGGATCCTAGGAATTAAGGAACAGTTCATTCCAGACTCTGAAGAACCAACAGCTTCGGTAGCAACATCGCTCTCTTGAAACTCAAGCACAACTCACTACCTGAAGCTCTAAAATAATCATTGGACTTCATTCACTCGATTTAAAGAGCTGATCGAGGAAAGGCGGAAAGCAGCTTTAGAAATTTTCCACTGGATTAATTACCTGATGGTGAATGCATCACACAGAAGATGTTTTTCCTCACTGTTAAATATAGATAGATTTAATTTAGCAAAGTAAATTTTGTCTACTCAGTGGTGCATGAATTGCTCACTGCTCACATTAAGGAGCAAAGCTGACAGGATAGTTTGACATAACAGGCATTTATGATCAGGGAACTCTTGAAGACACTTTTAGTTTCTCAGATCATAAATGCATCTACTTAGACTAAGACCAGTGGGGAGAGACACTCCCAAAATCTCCCCATTCTCCCGGGGAAGCAAAAAGGAAAAAAAAGTATAATGGATTGGCTTTAGAGTCTCCCTGCTGAGATGAACAACTTGATCCACTTACAGTTCCAAACACATGATGCATGAAAGAACTGACAGAAATTCAATTCTCGCACAGCAGAGCAGCTGCTCTCTAGTGGTCAAAGCCAACTCTGGAATGCTGTGAAGGAGAGACCTGGAGGGGAAAACTGCCCCATCCAGGTAACAACAGCAACAGCACCGAGAGCCAGATCCGACAGAAACCCTCATCCCAAACATTCATTACACGATGCAAGATGACTCGAGTTAAAGCTTTGTTGTGAAAAATATTAATCCCAGCTGTATTTATATAGCAGTTGTGAAAAAAACTACCCCACGTACGCTACGGGTGAGCCCTGCCAGTTAATTGAATTTGCTGGCAGCACTTCCTCTGCTCTGCTCTAAACATCCTCCGAGATAAAATGGAGCTTTTAAATAGACCTGTGGAAAACTGAATCAAGAAATTTGCACTAATAAAACACAAGTCTCTACTGTTATAAAAGTGAAGTAAAAGTAAATAATGAAAGGAAGGAAGTCTCTTAAAATTTATTACATTCCAAAGCTTGAAGTTCTGTGTTTATTGCAGGAGTCTCTTCTGATGTTCTACAGTGTGCCCACAACAGCTCTTTTAATGAAGGCTCATAAAATCTAATATAATACTTGATTGTTGACAAATCATATACATGTTTGAGGCCCCGTGCTCACTGCATCCAGACATTTCTTACATAATTCCATGAAATTTACAGGTCTGTCATTCCTGGGTTGTGGATAATGGCACGAGCGGTGACCAGCTGGCAGATTTGGATGCTGGGAGCGAAATCAAAATGAAGAACTATATAAAGCCAGAAAAAATCATGGAAGCAACTTTTATAGACTGAATGCTTGGCTAAAGCCAAATTGCTCCCAATGAAGATGGCCCTTTCCTTTGCCCTCAGCTCCCTGTTCTGGCAGGACGGGCCCCACTGTAGATCCAGGGCAATGCCATGGGGTCAGCGCAGGAGGCGGCACTGGGCATTCACCATCACTGGAGCTTCTCCTCAGACACATCAGTCCATACTGAGCTCCCTGCACATCAGTTTCCTTTCCCAACTGCACACAAAAAGGTGCAGATCTCCCTGTCAGTACAGTATTTTCAAGTAGCAAAAGAAATCCAGATTTCCCCTGCCGTCTTCTCCTAAACATTCACCCTCTGCCTTAGAAACAGCTTCTTACACTCTCACACCCTTTGCTCTTCCCCCTCAGCATCTATAGTGGACATGATTCCAGCAGCAAGCAGGATGGCTTTGTGTCCCATCAAAGGGAAACGTCCCATTACAGGGAAAGATTGAGTATTTATACAACATTTCTATCAAGTTACTAGAAAAATTAAATAATTTACCCAGAAGGAGCATGAGCGATAAAGAAAAGTTCTGAATTCTAGCAGTGCATGAAGTGATTATGTAGAAATCCATTTCCCATTGTACCACAGGATAGAAAAGGCACAAAGTTCCTTAAAGCTCACCTGGAAGCAGCCACAGGGAAAAAAACCACACAATTTCATTTGGAAACAAGTTATCTACAAACGCAGGATTTCTGGCTCACATGAGCATTGGCTAATTTTCATTAGAAGGCTTCAAACCATGCCTGCAAATGTTCAAACAGACACTCCTGAACACCTCAGGGAAGAACTGAGGAAAAGCAGCTTGCTGCTAATACCGAGAGTAATAACCCCGTGAGGCACCTCAGTTCCAGAGGGAGCAGCTCGGAGGGGAACCCTGGCAGCTCATGGAACACTTGGATACATCACTCCATACATACCACGTCATTGGGGAGGCTCTGAAGGTCATTAAAAGGCGTTTCCAGTGTGTTGGTGTCCACATTAAGAATCACCACATCTTCCAGGGCCATGCTTCGGACTTTCTGCACGGGAGCAAGTTCAGGAAAAGGGAGGGACAATGTAAGTGTGAGCAGTTAGTTAAATTTGATGCATAAAGGACATAAGGGATGGCAGAACATCACAGCATTACAGAACTTCAAGCATTTTAAACACAACCAACACTCCTGACTTTGTCATCATTTGTTTTATTTGTTCATTTTACAATGCTGAAAAATCAACCTTCAGTTGGCAGAGGGAAATTCTTAACATCCTGCATGCTGAAACTTTTCAAACCAGAGTTCATTGTTATTCAAGCAAAGATTTATTTCAAGCACCTTTACTGATGTCTGTCTTAATTCTGGTGTCCTGTTTGCACATCTATCAGTTTCCAGCTGAATCAGGATTTCAAGCATATCTTTTTATATTTAGAAATTAATTTAATAACAATAAAGGGTGAATTTTCTAGGAGTTAAGAGTTGAAGTAAGTCAGGGATGGGAACTGGTTTTCAAATTCCAGATTGAATTTTGGATCTCCAATAGAGACAAATTTACAACTGCATATAAGTAAAATGGATACTACCAGAGGTTAATTAAATTCCACCATATCCTGGTCAGCAAGTCAGAACTTTTTCTCCTGTTCCCATGAAGTGAGGGAAAGAAAAGTCTCTAATCTAGTTTGAGGCTTAACATCATCTGTAACAGTCGGTGGACACAGAAAAGATGAACCTCTTCCTCAAAAGAAGGATCATTAATACCTTTGATTTTAAGTGTCTAAAGGTAACAGTGATCTAAGGAAATTTAAACATTGCCAGACTTGATTTCCCTGCTTACACAACAGTAAATGAATCACTGACACCAAACAGAGCAGCATTTAAATACTTAACACTTCTTCCACTAACGGGAGAATTGGATCTTTTTTTTTTGACTGACTAAACCCACAGGTTTAAGGTCTCTTCAAATAAAGCTTTGAAAATTCAAAATCAGAAAAAGTGGAATTACCGAATATGGTAATTGAGGCAATTTCCCAGTGACACTCTAAACAAACATTTAAGTACCTGCATACCTACACACACAACCAAATGCAAGTTACTGAGGAGGAAAGCGAACAAAAACATACTCAATTTTTAATTAAGGTTTTGTGGGGTGGGGGGAATTGTTTCCTTTAAAAGAAAGGAACTAAAGTCCTAAAACAATGGCAAAGTTGAGCCTTAGGCAGCTAAATAATTACCCTCAGTTTTCAAGGCTCAGTCCTCTGTCTATAAAGCAAACTGCTGTGTACTTAAGGCTAAAAAAAAACCCAACAACCATAAAACCCACTTTGTAGACATTTAAGTTTAGGTCTTCATGAGACATTTCTTCAACTTAAATAGACGAATATTACATTTAATGCTTTCCATATAAAAAGCACCAGTACTGCAGGACAAACCAGGCACTTTGCCTTTCAGGAACCAAAGGTCACTCTGTTGGCTGCATCTGATAAACTCTAAAGCAATCCAGGAGCCTTGCTCCTTCTAGGAGTCCGGAAGCACCAGACAAACTGATTTGCTCCTTCCTGCTTCAGAAAATTAAAAATCTCACTTATACTCAGAGGAGTCTAAACCCCTCCAACAAAAAGGCCTTGCAAAGTACTTAACCAAAGCCAGAAGCTTGTCAAACTCGAGTGCTGGCAGGACAAGACAGGAGGAATTAAAACCTTCTCCTGACTCCTGCCCAAGAAGCAGCACACGTTTGGTGAACGTGCCGGGGGGGGTTCGGAACTCTGGTGATGAATCTGCACCTTCCCCTCGGCAGAATTTGGGGTTTCTGCGGCACAGAAGAGGCTGTGGCACGGGGGGATCAGCCAGGCAGGACAGCACAGGAGGATACTGCTCCTGCTGCAGGGACTGCACGTGCTGCTCCATGGGATCATCCCACACAGGGCCCAGAAATAATTGCAGCCGAAAGGCAGTTGATACTAAACTGCTCTGCTGCACTTTTGCACCACAAAGAGCTCAACCTTACTTGAGAACTTCTCAATATTTGTACTAAGGCAGGGGATTTCCCTTGAGACAAACCCTCAGATTTAATGAAACACCAGAGACTAACTTGATAAATAGCATCTGTCTTGCAATGCATTTGAAAACATACTGTTTTTTGATGGTCCAATTGTGGCTCATCTAGAGAAATGCAGATTGACCAGTTCCTCTTAACCCTTAGCTGGTTTTATCACCTCTCCTTTCACTATCATCTTTGATAAAGGTATTATCAGACAGTTATAAGGGCTTTTGTCAAATATTCACATGCTTTTATTACTAAATGTGGCACCTATCAGCCAGCTGACACGGACACAACAGCACTTACTCTCGTGTTGGAATCTCAGTAAAAATTCCCATCATTCAACTGCATTTCTCACTTTAAATCCCCCTGGACTCTATGAATCACAACAACATGTAGATCATTTTTCACAAGTACAGTTTGTGTGTCGTCATAATTTTCTGGAAATTCAAAGGGACAGCCACAAGCCACACGCAGTCCCAATCCACATTTCACAACTTCCTGGATAGCTAAACAGAGTTTTACAAGTAAAGTGATACCTGTTCAACAGACTGGACTGTGTTCAGTATGTTCATATTTTGCTGAAAAAAAATGTGGAAAAGCAAAGACCAAGAGGAAACATGAACATTACAGTTTCCTACAAACCAGGAATCAGGGATGTGCTGAGTCAAAAAGAGAGATTCGGTGACAATGTGCATCACATCTCACTCCTGCAAACCTTAATCATCCTTGCCCAATTACTTGCAGCCATAATTAATCATCTAAAATCCATGTAAATCAAACTAACATCTACACCTGCCTTTTATTTTAAATGTCTCTTTTTAAAAGAGTGGAGAGGTATGGAAAGCTGGTTTAACAAGCACATTGAACCCATTGTTTATGGCCTCTATAAACATGGCTTAGTAAGAATTACTGACTTAATCAGAGAGAACTTATCTCCTGGTGAAAAGAGCACTTTAAATTTCAGAAATGGCACCTTTACTGTGAAAATCTCTTAACTTTTCAAACAAACTCCAGGGGGCCTTAAACACCAGGTCCGTAAATAAGCACAGTCAGGGCGCCTGTCCCGCTCCCAGGCAGCCAAACACTTGGAGTCATTTAAATGGTTTATGTGAAAGTTCACAAAACCAGAGAACTGTATTCTAATACAAGTATGAAGGGTGCTCCTCTGTCTCCCTCCCATCACATGCTACAAGCAGTATTCATCAATATCCTGAACACGAGTTTGCACTAAATATTATTTTATCATCACTGGCTACAGTTGGCAAGTTTTGCATTCTCTGCCATATAAAATCCCAAATTAAACTTCTTTCAGGTGAACAATTTTATTGAATAGTTCAATATAAAAAAAAAAAAAAAACCAAACCACAAAACCAACAAACCCACAACAACAAAACACCACCACCACTCTCCTCCTCTCAAAAAACAGGTTTGTGTAACTTCATGGCTAACTTAGTGCCAAAACATAAACCAAGTTGATCCTGAGGTTTCATAAGCAGATACAAATGTGATCAACATATTAAGCAATGCAGCAGTAAAGAGGCAACATGCCTTCCACCAATCTTTTGGAAAGGCAACACACTTAACAAAAACTAACATAGTAGCTAGCTTGTGCATTAGGTTTGAAATTATTCCGAAAGTGTTAGTCCAAAGAAGTCTAAAATCCATCTGCTAATGACTCGTCTCTCCTCAGTTAATAGTTTCCATTTCTTTCCTTACAAGCAAACACCCCAACGCTGCAGACAGCAGTGTGTCAATGTGGCTGCCAGAAGCAGGAAAGGCAGCGGATATAAAATTTTATTATTTCATGCCCCAACAGCAGCCAGAAGGACTTAATGAAATCCCGCTCAGATTTACAATCTGAAATGGCTATTCAGCAGACAGCTCTGGTTAAGGGGATGTGCCCCCTGACCCCGGGCCCTTTGATCCGGGCACAGCAGGTGGGCTTCCACCCCCCTGCACATCTCCCACCTTCCGCCCATCCCGCCCGGGCACCCCGAGCTGCACAGGTGATTCCCAGATCCTTATCACCAGCAGCTGCTGCCAACTGAGTGACAAACAGCACCCGTGCTGCTCCAGCTCTGCTGGACAGAGAGAAACCTTCTGCTTGGAACTGCAGGGCTTGGCTTCCCTAACACCTACCCCTCAAACACTCCCTGAACTGCACCTCTTATTAAAGCACAGTTGTTATTTCCATTTTTCCACTAATTGGATAAAGGACAACTCCCTAAGTAATCTGCCATGCTTTGAAATGCATTTTCATTCAATACTCCTGAAACCATGTACAGCCATAATGGTAATATTTGTGAGTGACTGAACAGTATTTGGGGTTTTAAGACCTGGATTCAAGTGCATCTATAACCCCTTCATTTAAATCCTGTGGAAAAGCTGCACTTCTTCCCTTACAGGTAGAAAGGCATTGATTTACCAAATATAAATGGGTGGACCAAGCTAATTACTACTTCTCACCTCAATCAAAAAAGGTAACTAACAATTAACACTACCAGTGGCAGATCGCAGTGGTCAATGAATTCTCGGGGTGTGTTCTGAGGCAGGAGGACCCCCTGGCAGGGCCAGGGCTGAGACCAGCCTGACAGAACCCGTGCTCAGAGTTCGTTAGCTCAGACTTGCATTCACTAATTGGGCTCTGACTGGATCCCAGACAGAGCATCCTCACGCCTCCCTGAGCCAGACCAGGGAAGCATGCCAGGGAGTGCTTCCAGAATGGATGTGTGGGGTTCAGAGGGCCCAGCTTTCCACTCACCTGCTTGCACAAGGGAGAGAATATCAACATCAGGTGAGATCAGCCACCGTGTCCTACCACATGTAACACAGCAGGAGTTTAAGTGAACCTTTCTTTCCTAACATGACTATCTTTACTGATACCAGGTTAAAATAAAACCAAAACCTGCTTATATAGCTTTTATGATATACAGAACTGTCCTCTTTGCTTAGGAAAAAGGTCAGAAAATCATTCTGAAATGCAATGGGCAGTTTCACACACAAATTCATCCTGGACAACCTTGCAAGAATCACAGTTCTCAAAAAAGTTCTTGAATGACTGGAGTATTAACAAAAAAAGTGTAAGAAATGCTTTTGTAATCATTAACTCTACACTTTGGGTTTGTGCCCCTAACAGAGCAGGAAGAGGGATGACTGAGTGTTGGCACACAGCTCGGCTGCCGGAGCTCCACATCCCACAGCCCAACACAACCATCCCCTACAGTCAATCAAAACCACATGTGCCCAAATTCCGACAGGGAGTCTCCCAGGTCAAGGGCACTCCTCCTCCATCAGCACCATCCCACTAATAACCTTCCTAGAGAAACAGTTGCTGAAACAATCGTTTAGTCTGACAAAATGTAAAGGGCTGCAGCCAAGTTTGACAACACTTCCAACACAAAGGTCAATTTAATATAATTTGAAGACTAAAATAACCTACAGTACAGAGGCAGAAAATAAGATCATGAAAGGGGTGTGTTCTTTTGATAGGGTTTCATTTTCCTATCTCATTATTTATCACTACTAAGTACTTATCTTCCTCTAATATGAATTCAATTAGTTCCGTAAGCATGTTCCATTATTCATGTGATAGCTCCAGCCTTGCTTATCCAACAGCTTATAAACTTTCAGCCTTCTTTGAAGTCACTTTATGGATTGCTAAATGGAAATCTTATAAAGAATGACTAACTAGGTGATGATAGAAAAGCTGAAAAATAAGAGCAAAAACACAGCTCTGTATTTTCCACCAAGGTTTTCCCCCATAAATCAGTTGGAGCCCTCTGACCTATAACAGGAGATTATCTTATCTCACTGGAGAACACTTCAGTCACAGCAAATTAGATTTAACAGTCAATGGATATGCTTGATATTTTAATCATAAGAAAAATTTGTCATCTTCCATTAAAACAACTGCTCCTTCTCCAGAGCCCCTGTGGAACACGGGAAACTGCAAACTAACTTCAGGGGACAAAACAGTTTGGAAAAAACCCATCGAGCTGAGAGAGGGTGTGTTTTGTTTAAAACCATTGACTCTTCTGCTTCTTTCAGAGGCCCATTCCAACACTGGGATAGCAAAACCCACAGAAACACCACTTCAGGTAGAACATGATTTTTTTCCCCTCGATCCCAATTCCCCCTCCCCTTCACGGCACAGCCCTCCCTGTGCACGCTTAGGCTGCCACTAACATTTCCACAAGGAAGACAATCCTACAGTGGGAGCTGCAGGGGCAGGGCCTGAGCCCAGACATACCTGGAGACACCCCCATGGGCCCTGCTCGGGTGAAGGGCCCACCTGAGCTGGAATGGAAGGCTGGGGCATTAATCCCTTACCCTGACACTAGAACACATGGATTAACACAACACTTTTAAAGTCCTATTTGCTGAAATTTCAGCATTTAAATAAAAAGGAATTCTGAATAATGGCAGTAATTTGTAGTTCTAGTTTATAAAATTATTTTGACATGGAAAAGATAATGTATTTTAAAAAAACACACAACTGCCAGACCATGAGAAAAAAAACTGCTGTTGCTACTACCATGTTATTCTAACAAATAAAACACAGAATTTTGTATCTACATGTGAAGGCAGGGACAAAGAGAGTGAGCCTTCAGGATGAGAAACAGGCATCGAGGTAACCCAGGCACTGTCCAGCTGTTTGATAAACCCCAAAAAACCTCAGAGAGACAGGTATCACCTGACTTAAGCAATCAGTGAGGTATTTCATATCATATGACATCAGCTCGAGTATAAATCCAGGAGGGAGTTGCTTCCAGCTTCTTCCTTCT
>JAWWEU010000038.1:1354442-1375950 GCA_035583155.1 Acropternis orthonyx | reverse complement strand
AGAAGGAAGAAGCTGGAAGCAACTCCCTCCTGGATTTATACTCGAGCTGATGTCATATGATATGAAATACCTCACTGGTTGCTTAAGTCAGGTGATACCTGTCTCTCAGGTTTTTTGGGGTTTATCGAACCCATCACACCAGCTCATGTGCCAGATGTCACCTTTCCCTTGCCCAGGGCACAGGAATCCTGCAGCACCTGCCAACTGACAGACCCAACAGTCATTGTGGGATTTCATGTTATTTTCCAATGGAAAAAGCAGAGTTGCTGCAAGATGCAGCTCTATCTGTATTCAATTTATCCATAAGAGCAGAGAAAAGAGTTTGGTTTATTTATTTCATTTATTTGATAAGGCACTTGGAATAACTATACTTTGCCAAAGCGTGTCTGTGTTCCAGAATCTCTGGCTATTCAACAGCCAGACTGGATTTAGTACTAAACAGATTTTTTCACAAGCTACTAAAATGGATGAAAACTGGCTTCTCCAAGAACAACTCCTTTTTTTGAGTTTTTACAGATGGAGTTTGGAAGGCCCACAGAGCCCTGCAGTCTGAGGCACAGAGACAAAGTAGGAGGCACTGGGTTTGTGGAGCAAGGCAGGAGTGAGACATCCCACAGCACAACTCCAAGGTGGAATTATTAATTGTTCTTCTGTATCCATTCCCAGGCCAACCACACAGCTCATTGTGAGCACAGAGACCTGTGAGAGCTGACAGGTATCTGTATGGAGATGTGATCCCATCCTCTATCAGGGCTGTTCCTTCTCTCACAGTACTGTAATAACCACCCCAATGATTACCTGGGACAGACACGGGGCAGAAAGTTTCTTGATCAATATGAAACATACATTTCTTCCTATATATTGATATTACCTCACTCCTGTCTGTGCAGTATCCAAGGGTATCAGGAGCCCCTTGAACATAAGCACGTGGTGTGCAAACAAATGTATGTGTTGACTTTTAAAATAGTTGGTAATTCACTAACACATTGCGCTGCCACTCTGTACTTCATTTAGCAATAGAAAGGGCATAAAGATCATCTGTACCCAGGATGGTAAGGAAAAGATAAAAAGACTTCCTGCACGTTCAATCTTCTCATGACAAAACTGACTTCTAAAATTACTTCACACTGATGCTGGAAAGGGGAAGCTACACAGCACACACAAAGACATAGGGCAACATTATTACATACATTTGCCCTGGTGCAAGAATGCTTGATCAGTATTTCCAGAGAAATTACACATTTTTGTGGACGATACAAGAACAATTATTCTAGTAATTCAGGTTTCTTTATGTGATGTAAACCCAGCTTCCTAAACTGTTCTGTATCCTGAGCAGAGAGGCCAAACTTCCAAACATGGGGATCTAAACCAGGGACACAAGTCAATTAACTTCCAAGGGCATGTGCATCTCCGACCAGGCAACCCCTGCTAATTTAAGGGCCCCAACAAGGCAGGAATTGCCTCTTCCCACCCGGAGCACACACTCCTTGGTCAGACTTCCTGTGCAAAGGGGCTCAGTCAATAAGGACGAGGCTTTTCACCTACACCTCGGTTAGGAGTTTATGTTGTCCCCCAGATACTTTTGAGGAAAGTCATCAACTGTTTCACCAGTCAAAAGCAAATGTGTTATTTCCACTTTTAGAGTTTTTAAAAAGTCACATGAATTACTGGGAATTGTTTATAGGAGAAGCTTTCTGTGAGGGCTGGTTCTCTGCCAGCTTTGTGTTAACATTAACAGCAAGTTCCTTCTTTTCAGATCTTTCGAACATTAAAAAAATTACAATCTGTCTGCAAAAGCCTAAAAGAGAACTGTAACTGTCAACATTGTGGTTTAATATCGACTCTGCCTTTGTGATTCCATCAAAGCAAGGCACTGAAGGGATTAAGTGGAGCCCCAGGATGGGGAGGGGACACGGCATGAGCTCGTCACTGCGCACGGAGAGCCTGCCCAGGGAGCACAGGGAGCAAACAGGGCTCCTGAAGACTTACAATTATCATGTGTGCTTAACTCAATTCCCTCAGCACGCCCAAATTAACAGCATTAGTTCATTTTTTAAGCATATGAATGAATGTATAATTGCTTGTGGAATTTGGCTCTAAACCATAACACTATATATAGTTTCAGAAATGGTGAGAGAGACTTACCTCCATCAAACTTAAGTGTACTCCAATGAGGTAGGGCATGGGGGCACTGCAGAGAGGAAAAAAAACTGGCTTTACATTCTCATAACACTGAAATCACACATATTGACTTATAAAATTAGCTACAGGAAAACACCGTGATGCTGGACTGGATTTTGCTTAAAAATTAATATATATATATAAACAAACCACATGTGAACAAAATGTTATTCCAGATTTGAAAGACTTTTTCTACTAAGTAATATCCTCTCACTCCAGTAAGACTTTAATTTTACTTGACAGCAGAATTTCTAAGTGCCTAAGTTCAGGAAGGTACCTACAGACAGCTACTAAACATAACAAAATGTGTTATTGCAATTTTAAAAACATACCCAGAGTTTTCTAAGAGTATTCTTCCAAAAAATGGATCCCATTGTAGTGTCAAGTGGTTAATTTAGTGTGTATGTATCACCTGCTACTACAAGTTTTGAATTCTTTGCAAGAGTCCAGACATGTTTTTAAGTATAAATCTTGCCACGTTTGCATTTATAAAAGAAAACATAGAAATTATTTTTGAAGACTGATAAACTCCGGAGTTCCCAGGACATACACTGATACCATGCCAATAATCCCCTCAGAAAACACTCCTGAAATACCCCACAAGGCTCTTAGGCCAAGTTTTAGCCCCCGGCCCAGGTGTGGCACTGTTGTTGGTGAATGGAATGGCAGCGTTTAAGGGACACTGACCTTGCAGTGAGTGTGAGCAAAGCCCCGGCAGGACCCGCCGGCGGCAGCTCCGTGCCTGGAGCCGAGCGTGTGTACAGGGATTTCTGCCACGGAGCCATTCCAGCCTCCCACTCGGGGAGCAGGGACGGTGCCTCGGAGCCATCAGGGAGGTGCCAGAGCTGTTAATTGCAAATATGGCACATCCTGCCTGCGAAACGCAGCGCACACAGACAGACACAACTTCTAAAATAGAGCCTCCCTTCGCATTGCATACAGAAGCTCAAAGAGCTCATTTTCAATTTCAGATGAAAAAATGAGAGAAATGTCACTGTACTGCCTTGGATTAAAATATCTCCCATATTGCTGCTCTAAGCTGGTGCCTACTGCTCAGTAAGAGCAGTACAGGACTGAAAAAACCCCTGAGACACCAAAGCAGCAAAAATCCCTGCTCTTCCTTTTCCTGAAAAATACCTTAAAAGACATATTTACTGATAAGCATATTAATATTTATGTTGTTTACTAACACACCCCCTCAAACCACCACTCTGTTGGATGCTCTACCGAGGTGAAACACCCTCTGCATTAGACATTCTATATGAAACCACCTTTTTTTTCCCTGTTTGAAGACATTAAACACATGTAACTTCCAAATCCCCTTCCCAGTTCCTTGGGGAACACTGAACCACATCGCTGCAGGGACTGCAGGAGAACTCCCTGCCCTGCTTCACCCCTGCAGCCCCTTCTGACAGAGCCCAGAGGGGCTGGCACTGCACAGACTAACCCTGAACGTTCTGATTCCTTGGAAATTCCACAGGTGAGAGCCACAACATCCATCCCAGCCCTTGGACAGGAACTGTCACCAGACACCAGGACACTCCCCTGTGACACACAGAGCGCTCAGCTGAGCAGAGCTGCCGTTTCTCGTTTTGCTGTTTGATTTGTGACAAACGCCATCTCTTCATTTCCAGCGGCCCCAGTCCAGGGGCAGGAAAGTTCCCAGGAACGTGAAACTCCGGGACCAAAGGCGGCCCGGCTGCGCGCTGTCCCCGCGGGCTCTGCTGCGGCGGCTCGGCGCGCACCGGCACCAATGTGCTTCCAATTAGGAACCTCCCCGAGCGCCGCAGCGCCGACCTCCAGAACACGAAGTCAGAACCTCGGCAGGAAGTCTTAAGCCTGCAAATGTCTCATCTAGCGGGAGCTCGGCTGATGGAATGAAAGGAAGCAGGAAGAGTGTGGGATTCCAGCCCATTAGCAGCTCCGAGCGCGGGGTCTGTCACCCAGCACGGACACGGCCAGTCACTGGATCACAGCCACTCTTCAACCACCCGGCTTATCAACAAAACAACAACAGGAATGTCTGGATCTTAAAACTGCACACCTCCAGTAAGATTTTAAGGCATCACAGACAAGATATGGCCTGAGATACATGGATCACCTTTGGGTATGATGCGTCACCTTTCCACTTTTGGAGTGGTAGGCATTACATGTAAAGGCAACACAGCACATAAAACTATTACAGGGACAGCATAAATAACCTCAATAAAATATAATTCGGGTGAAGAGCATAAATATCTCCAGTAAAATCTGCCAGAGAGATTCTATTCTTCTGTCATCCCTCGTCAACCTGACTGAAAAGGAAACACCTAGAAGTCACTGTTGAAGGTTCATGTCAGGCTTCATAAATTGCTTTTATCACCCTTTTTCTTTACCATGAGTTAATCATGTGCCATTATTTAAATACTCCATTACCACTCTGTGCAGGGAACATGATGTGACCCCCTTCCACATTCAGGGCACACTGAAACAGTTCTTCCTCACAGAGATTCAGGTCCTCAGACATGAACCATTCAAGCAGTTTTTAGTATTTTATCAGGATAGATGGTACTTCCAAGACTTCCGAGTGAAGTTCAGTGAGACACATCCCTTGCATAAACGGAGAAACACCCAGCACAACCCTTAATCCTTCTGGGAGCCCTGGCAGATTAAAGGCTGCCCTTCAGACCAGGCCTTCCCCTCTGCCTGACACTTCATCAGTCCTGGGGCTTCTTACAGCCACAGCTACTAATTACTCAAAGTTGTTTGCTGGCAGCCAATAGCCATTAAGTGCAAAATTAAGAAGTATCAATTTCTACCCCACTTATTTACTGCTCAAACAAACTGCCTGCGAGAGCCCTTCGGAACAAAGAGAGGGGTCATTACTCCTCCCGTGCTGCTGCTTCCCCAGGCAATCAGCGTTATTTATAATCAAATGAGTTATACAGGTAAATACCAAATCATTAAAGTGGCACTGTGTAAGCATGAATATGGATTTTGGGGACATAATGGCTATACAGTGCCCATTTATTACAGTTGCATTTTTACAATTTCTTTAATTCGTTTCCTTAGGCAAACGAGAAACCTCTTAATTATGCTCCCAAGAGGTGGGCAACTACTAATTGGAAGAGAAGCAGGTGAAATAGAGGGACATTTTTTCTTAAGTTAAAAAAGCCCAGCCTTGAAAAATACTGTAATTCACAAGAAAAAGTAATGTAAAAGCCCAGGGATCTCCAAAAGGTTCCCATTTACAGACACACAGGGATTTCACCATTTTGCTTCCTTGTTCCAGGAAAATGGGTGAGATCACATTTACTAAGTTCATGTCTTGATATACAAACACTGTGAAATCTAATGACAGTACTGCACCAGTTTCTAGTCTCCTCTTCCCAAAATCTTTCCCTGGGCTGAAAACATATCAAAGCATGGTGTCTAATTAAAAAATAAAGGTCAGCACTCTTCCTCTTGCTTCCCCTCCCACCCCTTGTCCTCAGCCAATCTACATGACAGGGATCAGAGGAGTGAAGTCGTTCCAGATCCATGGATGTGGTGCTGCACCTCCAGCACTGACTCAGCAACCCCAGCACAGAGCAAGTGTATTTTGGAGCATTTTGGAGACACAGCCGTCTGGCATTTCCACTTCTGAGGGTGGTATGTCAGGGAGGGATGCAGGGGAACAGAAATATTAAGCTTAAGAAAACCCTTGCAAGAGGGAAATGGGAATCAAAAGGCAAATAATCACAGGTGGAATATACTTTTTTCAAAAACTTTCAAAGATCACGAGTGACACAGTCTATCCACCCTTCTGTGAGTTTCAAAAGAGCAGGAGAAGATTCAAAAGCATCACAGCACAGTCAGTAAAAGGGCACAGCCAACTGAATGAACATGATATTCTGTATTCAGAAGAACTGAAGAATTCTCACTGCTTTAAATTTTGTTTCCATCTCAGCTCTCTAGAATTCTTATGTCATATTTGCAAAAGAAATAACAAGGCAATAATTAAAATTAAATTAAACACTTCTATTTTGAAGAATCTCAGGTCATTTCCCTTAAGAGGCAGATGCCAGTAAGCAGAAATACTGCCTTAAAGCAGAGAGCAGGGAGCTGATTGCTCAGTCCTCCCAGGCAAAAATGACATCTGCAAGTTCACATGGTTACAAAATAGATGGACTCTATTTTGAGAAATATATTTATGGCACATAAATTGTTGCTAAATTGACTTATTCAAACAATGACAGAGTGTGTAGCTACCTCTCCAATTAAAGTTCCTCGCTGGGTAAGGAAATCAGTTGTTGTAATTGTGAGCATGCAATTACACCATGCCCGACAGTGCCACATTTTGGAATCACACTTTTCACAGTGTCTGGCTCCCTCCTTCCACGGCCATGAAAGAGCCCATTCAGTGGGGCTCAGTGACTTGTGGCTTTCTCTCCTTGAGTTCAGTGCCCCAGTGTTTGCTTTCTGCCCCCTCGGCAGGCTCTGGGCTGGCCCCTTTCCACAGCTCTTTGTCCCACAGGCGATGAATTACTGATCTCCCACCCCAAAGCCTCTCGTGGTCCTGGCTGTCCCGGGCCCTGAGAGCAGCAGGTACCTGGGGGAGCTCAGCAGCAGCCTCGGAGTGTTCATTGCCCACTGTGCAGAGACAGGCACCTGCTGGCACTGCAACCAGCCGGGCCCTGCCCCTCCTGCACGGGGAGCACAGGGAGGCCCACTCCCACAGCAGACCCACAGCCCTCAGGTTCTGTCCATGGATCCCCCCCCACACAGGCACACACTGAACACTGAGATCTCCTGCCTCTAAACCCACCTGGTCCAGTTCCAGACCTTCCTGGCTGGGCCCTCCCTGCTGCTGAAACACAGAGGGAATGGCAGCAGAAGAGCATCGCTCCTGAACACACCAACCTGCCCCCCCCCGAGCCACACTCGGGGCGTGGCATCCTATGACAGGGACTTACACTGGGATTTTCCTCTGAGAAGGACTAGTTACAGTGCAGGGGGGAAAGGGAGGCTCTTTCTACGTGTTCAAGTCATTCCCAGAGGTGCCTGAAGCACCACAGTCCCTCCCTCACCCGTGTTTGTGACACAGGAGGACCCGAGGCCACCCCGACCCAGCCAGGGGGAACAGAGGCATCGTGTCCCTCACCCTTTCCGTGTCTGTCATCTCCTGACCAAGTGACCACATAGCAGCAGGTGCACATTTTCCACAGGCTGTCCTTTTCTTCCAAGCCTGTAAAAGCCTCTTGTCGCCCTTTACATCCCCCAGTTTAAATCCAGTCAAGCTTTGGCCTTACTAATTCCATCCCTGCATGGGCAACAGTTCCATTAACGTGGTTTGGAAGTTTAACTTCTTTAGGAACCTGAGGTGAGGTCACTCTTCATTCCCCTCAATAAGGTAAGCATCATGTTCCAAACACACATTCAAAATGAAACATCACCACAGGAAAATGAACAGTTTTTTCCCTGACCCCAACAGAAGTTCAGGGAAACAGGAAAATGAGAGGATCTTCTCCCTGTATCCTGTACCACTGGAGTCTTAATTCAAATGGGAATATTTAACACAGACGTGCTGAAAACAGAATTTAATGACACAATATCTAAGTTACAGCATTCCACAGTAACCACTCTGTTGGGAGTATTTCTGAACACTGACAGTCCTTTCTTGCCATAAATATTTTTACTTACTGGGTTGGTGCCTCCTTAATACACTGTATTTTCAGAGCAAGAGTTGCACCATTAGAGGGCTTAGGACTACCACACAGAGACGTGAACACTGCTGTGAATCTGAGAGGTACATACACATATCTATAACACATTGAGCCTTACCAACAGTAGTCCAGCAGATGTGGGGGCAGAACAGGAATGTAAACGTGCTGCCAGAACATCGGGTAGAGCATGGCTGCAGAGCCATGGATGCAGGCAGTTAACTGAAAAACACCAGAAAACTGCGTCAGGAAGGGCACAAACCCCAGGCTTCAAACAGCAAAGGTAGAAACAAGAAAGTAAAGAATCAATTCTGCTTTCATATTAACAAGTTTTATTAGAAAATACAGTGCTGCTGTTAAAAACAAGGGTCTCGGGGGTGAAGCACGACTGGGTTATTGTGGGTCTCATCCAAGTGACTTTGTGAACAGCTGAGAACATGATTCATTCAGCAAACAAAACCTGCAGAGAACACCCAGCATTCTGTAAAGCAACAGAAACATGGAAATGAAAACACAAAGGGAACTAAGAAACAGTAAAGGCAAATCTCCCAGTCCTGGAAACTACCACCCATTAAATATCATAAAAATGCACTGAAATTATAACACAAACTGAAAAAAATGTGCCACACATTTCTTAAAAGCACACTAAACTCAGTGATTAAATCTCAATTGTTTAAAAGGGATTTTTATCTAACGGCCCTTCAGCTGATCATTCGATCCACTGAATTTCTCAGTTATATTGTTAAAAACTCAAGCAGAAGAGTTTTGATGTGGGCAAGTACTGAGGTAGCAAAGGCAAGTGCCAGTGAAGCCATGGGGAGAATCTTCACAGAGGAAATTACTGCTCTCAATCCTATTTCAAATGGTAATTATTAGTTTGGAAGAGAAGATAAGCAGGATATTTGTCACAACCACTAAGGATATTGAAATGGAGAAGGCGGTGATGCTCAGTAAGGAAATTCAGCAAAAGCTACAGGCAAAATCCTGTAAGAGGAGGATCTGAGCACACACACTTGGGGAACAGAAAATAAATAAATAAAGAGAGCACTCACACAAACAAGCACATCCAAGGCACAGGCTCAGAGGTGACAGCAATCACATCCCCCTGCCCGTGCTCTGCAGTTTAGAGTGTCCTTTCATCTCCACTGATACCCAGCACGAGGACTACACCGAGCTTCACTCAGGAGGGATGCTTGGAACACAACACTCAGCAAATCCTCCCTGTGCTCTGAAGGCAGGAGGAAGCAGGGAGGCTGAGCAGACAGTCCGAGGGACTGAGGTCCCTGTGCTGGCCTGAAGGTGTCCGGGATGAAACCAAGCAAAGACAAATCGTGACATTAATCCTAATTCAGTCAGATGTGGTGCAACCTTTAAAAACTAAAAGATGACCCTCATTATTATTAGTTTCCATTAAGACTGAGCAGTGAATTACAGAGCTCTCAAAGGCTCAGAAATTGCTGGAGACCTCACCTGGTCAGTGAGTGCCATCCAGGGAAAGGCACTCCGTGACGAGGCAGCCTGAGGAGGGCCCAACTGCCACAGTTATGGGAATCCAGCATTTTGGAATCGGATTAGTTCCACTGCCTCGGCTCCATGCAGCTGCTGCTGGAGGGTGTAAGGGGATCTCTGTGGAAGGGACACACTCAGCCACTGGGCACCTCGGGCACTTTGGTATTTAATACTCTCAAAGCCTTATCTGAGCAAATTAAAATCAATGGGACTTTGTCACCAACTGATGCTGAACTACAGCAGGCCATTTCCCAGTGCATTTCACTGCTCCTGACACACACGCTGCCTTGGTTCACAGGGCAGGACATGCAATACAAGCACTGAGCAGAAAAACCAGCTTTTGCGTGGCTGGAAGACCTTCTTTTTGCATTATTTGGGGCCAAGAACAAAGCAGAAAGCTGAGCTACGTAAGAGTTAAGCAGTGAAAGCAGGGCTGTCACAAAGGGTGTGTACGAAGGACAAGACCTACAGGGACAGCACCAGAGCTGTGGCACCAGAGTTGGGCGAGCTCTGAGCTCTGGGGCATCACAAGGACATTTAGTGAGTCAAATCCATCACATGCTGTCCTGTTTCCTTACCCTCGGTGCCCTGAGGTACCTCAGACCCACACCAGGCAATGAGAGGTGTATCAGAGTTTCCTGTGGTGTGGGAGGAGTGACACGGGAAGCTCAGCTCCCAGGAACAACGGAGCATCCGTGGCATTCCTTGCCTTGTACTAACACTCTGAAAATACTGGGAAATTAGGCAAAGAAACTCCCCTCAGTGAGATGGAGCCAGACAGAAACACCTCTGAAATACCCAAGTTTAAGTCTTTTCAGAGCTTTGCATAAGACCCTTTTCTATAATGAGAGCCAACGTGCTCCCAGCCAGAGAACACTCCTTGGGGTGGCAGGGCTGTGAGAGGTGATGGAAAAGAGAATTCGGGATGCAAGGAAAGCTCCAGCCTCATTTTGCAGCAGCATGCTCCCACCAGCAGGTGGGCTGCTGCCAAGCACTGGGGGTTTGCGCATTTTGGTTCATATCTGGCTTTTCTTGAGGAGTCAGTTCACAGAATACATAAGGAAATTTAGCAGGAATAATTGTTTTAACATTTTGAGAAATTATTTGCATTTTCTTTTGTAGGAAAAAAGAATAAAATCCAAGAGAACAGTAAGAATTCTGTCATAGTTTTAGTACACATGGTTTATAAAACAGCTAATAAACACAGCCTCATTCTAAATCTTATTCAACTTCAGCATATAAGGATATTGAAAATCAAAATCTGAATTTGAGATGTAGCACAGAATTCATTCCACCATAAAAGCCCTTCTATCCAAGATGGCTTAATTTTCTCTCTCTTACCTGATGTTAAATTCAAGCCCTAAGTATGGAGTGTATCTCTCAAAGTTAAAACAAACGAAGTGCAAACGGGTCCCCTCCACTTTCTTGTTGGAAAACTGAAAACAAAGGAGGCAGCCCCCCCAGCACCACCCCACCCTGCTGCACCCGGAGCATTCTGGGTTTGGTACGTTTCCAGTTACAAGGTCTTGGCTTCCGCTGAGCACAGTTTGAAATAAAATAATGCAGCTTGTTCCTACTGCTGGAACCCGCCGAGCAGGGAATCGCTGGCTCCGGCCCAGCACTTCAAACCTGTCTTACACTGTCACTCCACTCTTGGAGCAGTGCAGATATAAAGTTGTAAGCTACGAACACACGGTATGAATACCCCTCCCTCCCAAGAACCAGGCATGCTTTTATCTTGGACAGAGGCAAAAGGAAGAGAAATAGCAGAAAGATAGGAAAAAAAACCCCAGCCCCACTTGTGAACTGGCTCATTAAGGAAGGCAAAGTGACAGGTAAGTAATTCCTCTTCCCAGGCTCTGTCACAAAGGCAGAGATTAAACCAACCAACCACACAACCTCTGAAATGCTTTGGGCAGCCCTTCTCTTCTTCCCTCCTCTCTGATCATTTACTGTTCTTTTCATTCTGTAGGTTGCTGAAATAAACACCTCTCCTTCATTTTATTCCATTACCAGGCCTGGATGGATTTTGCCTTATTTTAGTAGCAAGAACATAGAACACTTGGCAGAAATAGAAGCTTTTACAAGTTTCCTATAGTATTAAACTTTACAATACTTAAATGATTACAGTTAAATGTGGGATTGACTGTCAACATTATTAGTAATTATTAATAGGTCCCAGAGGTTACTCTGATTCTCCTCCTTTCACTTACACTTCAAAATGACACTGCAATAGTTACTCTGGGATTCAGTATGAGGTCTCACACTCTCTCACCTCTCTGCTCTGTGCTGACAGACCACGCTTACGTGGGTTTGTGGACACCATTTCAGCCTTCTAGAGCATTTACAGTTCCAGGAAGCAGTTTTAATCTCAAACACAAAGCAGGTCATGGTCACATAGTCAGAGACTGGTTAATGCCATGAAATGGAAGTGGCAGCTCCGTTTCAGCCAGGACCACTCAAGTGCTCAGTCCACAGCACTAGAAAGCAAAATTAGTTAAACCATCTTCCTCACTCACAAAGGAAAGCAATCAATAGCCATTTACAGAGCAAACACAACGACCATGCAGCATTTGCTTCTATAAGGAAAATCACAATCTTATTGACTGCTAAACCTTGAAATGCAGAACACAAAACTTTGAACTGAACCGGGCCTGTGCTTGTTTTGATCTCCAGCCATTTTTAGAAGAGAGTACTCCAGAATATTCAGCAGCTTTCATCTCTCAGACACTTGATGGAGCCTAAGTAGCATTAAGACTAAACCTTATCAAACACAACTGCAAAACTGTGCATTGTCAATGTACTTCAGCCCACTCCTTCGGTCCCTCAGGAGAAGGTCACTACAACATCCATTTGACAGTGTCATTTATCTATTTTTTTTCCTGTCAAGTAAATTATGAAAAAAGGACTTCATGATGGCATAAGTCTTTGTACGTTCATTTAACAAAAAACCCCAAAAATACCTGCATCCAAAATATCCTTTTTCACTTGAGCAACAGATGCCAAGAGAAGTTCTGTAAAATCCTCACATGCAGGCACAGAACTGAACTGAGGCTGCATAAGTGAGGTTGAAAGGGGAACATGGAGGTAATCATATAATTTCCAATATATGACTGTAAAAAGAAATTAAAATACTGTGAATAGAAGCAACTCCTGTGCATTTTACTTACAGTGCTCAGCTTACTGCAGCAAATGAGGATGCGGCGCTCGTACAACATGCTGGCGTAGAGGTGCAGCATGTTGTTGACATCCACTGCTACAAAATACTCTGTCAGATTCCTCTGGGAAGAGAGAAGAAGAATTTTTGATTCATCCTAATACAAAATCAAGTGTCCTTAACAAAATAAACCACTCCAAAACCCCAAAGGCAAACAGATTTCATTCTTTTACTGTGCTACAATTTCATTCTTCCATTGTCAGTTCATCCCTACACCATCCCCTCGGCCAGTGCAGCCACCCCGTGCTTGCAGGGCACAAACCATGTGCCAGGGACTAAATATTTCAGATGTCTTCTAATAAACAGCAGAATGTGATCCTGAGATCTTTACTATCAAAGCAGGAAAGCCACTGTGGAGGCAACTGGATCACAGTGTGTTCTGCTCTCCGAGAATGAGGAGTTCCCAAGGCAAGTTAAAGAAAAGAGGATTTGTGTGTGGAGAGGGTATTTTCACTTCTGAAAACACAGAAATAAAAGAAAAAGGGAGTTGTGGAGGGAAAGGTAATACACCCAGAAATCCTGAACTAGGAAATTTGTTTCCAAATAGCTTCTTACAGACATGAAAGGGTTGCTATATGATAAAGACAGCCTTATACAAAAAGCACATGTGAGAGCAAAATTAGATTAGTCATGAATTCAAGTGCAATCTTAATCATCCTTAAATAAAAAAGTGCAGAAAAGCAAAAAGCAAATATGATTTAGAAACTTAAAGAAGCTCAACAAAGCCTATTAGCACTTTTGACAGATCCAAGATACTTGGCCTGAGAAGTCTGCCAAGATGCTTCATACTGTGCAAAAATATGTTCCCCAGCTTGCCATCCAAACACAAAGAACTGAAGGAAAATTAAGCATTGTATTTGGGAGACTCTGGTACCAGGATGTAGAGAGATAAAACCAAGTTCATTATGGTTGGCTTCAAACATGTAAAATAACACAATCACTCAGGTCTTTGTTACAGCAAAGCTGGAGCCACAGACAGGTACAGTCAAAGGAGGAAAAAAAAGCCAACACATTTTGCCAAAAACCTATTAAACTATCATGTACTTTTTCTGTATTTCTCATCCCATCTGTGCTGATTAACATGATATTTTTGTCTAAACATAAGCTGTCTTCTCTACGGCTCTTCTTCCCCCTCTCACCCAGCCTTCCCCGGCGCCAAAACACAGCGCGTGACGACACAATCCTGCAAATTGTGGGAATTAAAACAATTTTTAAGGAGCCCTGAACTTTTGATGCCACCCAGATCAGGGGCATGGCAGAAGGAGCACACAATCCCTGCATCCTGCCTGGGGAGGATCTCTGCTCCACATGGATGTGTTTGTGAGGCAACAGCACCCACTGCGAGAGGAAAATAGACGTGGGACTTGATTTGTAATTGTTCTGCCATGGAGTTTATTGTGGCGAGATGACACACAAATGTACCTTCAGATGGAAAGATTTGTGAGGTTTTAGTCTTGTCTGCTCTCAGAGCCTTGCCAAGGACACCTGGGAAGCATGTGGGCTGCATGGAAATGTATTGGTACTGAGGAGACTCACGTGTTCCCTCAAAGCCGTATTTATAAGAAAGCTGTCAGCTCTGAAGCTGAAATTGGGACTTACACATGTATTTTGAAAGACATGTCTCGTAAGTGACAAAACCATGAATGAGTTAAATAAATACAAATGAAAGCGTTCCAATTTGCAGGATAATTGTTGGGTATTCTGTTCCCTAGGATTTAAACCTTTCTTGGGACATAAAAAGTGAGATTTTCAGAACAGGTACAGGAACAGGTATCCCCACTGCTCTCAGAATTCACCAAGAGTGCTACAAAACTCCCTCATGCTCCTTTGAAAGTTCATTCCTAGATCAATCAGCCATTTGAT
This sequence comes from Acropternis orthonyx, assembly GCA_035583155.1. NCBI lineage: Eukaryota > Metazoa > Chordata > Aves > Passeriformes > Rhinocryptidae > Acropternis > Acropternis orthonyx. Next base: position 1,361,499 of record JAWWEU010000038.1, on the reverse strand, counting down.
CATTTGTTATTTAATATCAATAAATGCACACTGACTTTTGAGATCAAATTCAGACTTCTCTTCCACCATCATCTAATGAGGAAAATGGACTCAGTGATACAAAAATACCCCAGAGCATCATCACCAAGAAAATGTCACCATTTCAGCCTGTTAATTTACCTGATACTTGTGAAACACAACAGCTACTCCCAGGAAACTGAGTCCTGCAGTGACCCTGATTTATTTCTGAAGTCACAGTGCATTTACACATCCCTCACATTAAACTCATCAAACACAGTGATCTGACACAGAGTCAGATAATTCCAAGAGCTTTGTTAACATTCCAGACAGGGCTCTGTGCAGCTTTCCATTCATCATCACATCCAGCTTCAAAGTTTAGCACTACTAAAACTTTTGCCAATATGGCAATTACATAATTACTGATATGTAACTTCTGAATACAAAATTAATGAAATGTAATTACTGATATGTACGATTTTGAATTAATCGGGTCAATTGATTAAAATTCATGAAGGTTTATGCTCATTTTAATGTCCTTGTATTATGTTTTAATTCCACATGAAAGTTGCATTAACACCCAGATAAAAACCTCCTAAGAAATGACACAATATTCATTAGAAAAAAATAAACAAGCAAAATGCCCAAGAAATAGCAGAGAGTCAACTGCAGCTGCAGTTAGACCAGTGCACTTGATTTTTAGGATTTTACTTTCTCACAATGAGCCCCAGCTTTTTTGATCTGGGGAGACACAGACCCAGGGATCGGCTCAGGTGTGTGTCACCTCAATGAAATGTTCCTCTGCTGCTCCCAGAGAGGCCCTGGCTGTCCCCACACCCTGCCAGGGACAGCAGGACACCTGATGGCACCTCCAAGGCCCCTCTGCCCCACTCCAGCATTCACAGGAGTTTTTCAGCGTCACCTGCCACTCCCCCCTCCCATCAAGGCTGAGCTTTCAGAGGGTTCCCAGCTACTCCTGGCCCGAGGCCTCTGCCTTAACAACAGCCTTCTTTACTTTTCTTCATGAGGGTGGGCAGGCCGTGGCACAGGCTGCCCACAGAAGCTGTGGCTACCCCGTCTCTGGAAGTGTCCAAGGCCAAACTCGATGTGACTTGGAGCAACCTGAGATAGTGGAAGGTATCCCCGTCCATGGCAGTGCGTGGCACTGGATGGGCTTTAAGGTCCCTTCTAACCCAAACCAGTCTGTGATTCTGTGAGTTAGGACAGGATTTGATAGCTGCTTTAGATTCAGGAACTGATTCTTGAATTACATGCAGTGTATCATATTTGTACAAAAATGAAGCAGCTCAGAAGCAAGAGCTCATCTATTAAATTTACTGACAGGATACGTGTCAGTATGAAGAGTCTGCAACACAGAAAAGCCATCAACAGTGTTTTGAAACACAAACAAAAAGCCCCAAATGCTATCTGCTATACAAATCATCCCCAAATGAGATGAAATGTCTTGATGATGCCTTCTCTTTCTTTCATGCCTCAATTGAGGTATGTGATGCTGAGACCAACGACAAAATGCTCCAGAAAGAAAACTGAGATGTCAGGCACAGGAATCTGGGTGAGAGACACAGCAGGAACATATTAAAGAGTGTTGAAGAGAAGCAAATGCCAGCACTGCCTTCCCCCAAACCCATGGTCTGGCTAGAAAGCCGAGCCATGCTGGAGCACAAAACACTTTGTGAGGCTTAGACAGTCTCCAAAGAAGTGGCTCTGAAGAGACCAGGTCTGTGTGACATTTTCAGAAGTCAAACAGGTTGTTTCCCCTGGTCCCTCATGCCATCCTTTCTGAGAGGGTCTCACTGTGGAATTAGCAGATCTGCTGTTTCCACCCCTATCAATCTGGCCATCAGTAGTTTGTCCTTCATACATTTCAGCTTTTAACCACACATGCAGATTGTCAACTCCTGAATGCTCAGTATTTTACAGAACATAATCTATGACTACCAAACAGCAACATTTGTTATCTATGTTGCTGCTGACATTAAATAGAAGCAGTAAAGTGCAGGGTCCTCTCAAATACTCACATTTTCGGGTATACTGGGAAGCTCTCTGGTGTCAGGCACAGTAAAGTAAGAGTGCTACAAAAAGAGCAAATATTGATTATTGCAGCATTGTCCAAAGCAATCCAAATGTATTGTATTAGAATCAGCAGTAAGGGCAGTTGCTCAGCTAAGTAAACATGACAGAACATTTGTTACCAGCTACCAGCCTGACTGCTGTCCTGTCCATGAGCTGGGTGCCCAGATCACTGCTGCCGTATGAAATGCATTAAGACAGACAAGTATCAAATGGTTCTGCAAAGCTGTATTACATTTTTTTGTTCTTCAGAGATGCTGGTACAGACAGACTGACAGTGGGTATGAGAGATGCCAAGGACACTCCAAGGCAGGCTGTAATTCCAGCCCCCTGCAGGACGGGCTGCAGGGAACAGCAGCAGGGCCTTCTCCGACTCACATCACTCATGAGTGTCGTTCAAGACAAGGGTGAAATTATGGAAAAGTACCCAAATGTCCAGCGGCTGCTTCCCTGAAAAATACTAACAAGTTCTAAATCACTTCTACACCCCCTGAAAAACACAGTTTGAAAGACCATACTGGTCTTGCAATTTCACAATCCATTGTATTGTTCCATGCTTTTTATTGTCTGCATTCCAGGAGCCCAGGCTCACTCTGTTCCCAGTCTGACCACGGATGACTTACATGACCCTTAGTCAGGGCTTTGGGAAAGAAGAGAACGCAGCTTGTATACAATTCACATTACCTTCAAGATTTTCACAATTTGTCTTTGGGCTACTTATTCATTACTGAAGCTTTAAAGGCTCTTACACTCTTGGAACAGATCCACAATTAGCACAGTTTTCCTGTATATAAATCTCAGACATTTCAGTGCCTCATGATGAGTCTACAACCTGAAATAGCAAGCAGATCCAACAGCCACACTGAATATAGACACTACAAACACAGCTTCTGCTTTTGATGTGTCACTGGTTTGGTGTGGTAGCAAAGATGCTATGCAGGAACAGCACACAGAGCTGTGCCACATGTAGGAACCTCACCCTGACCCCGACACAGGCTCAGAAACAGCCAAAATAAAATGCAGAAAGACATCACAGCTCACAGTCCCTGGGCTGCTTTTTTATATCCTTTCTTGCTTCACTGCCCATGACATGTCTGAGACAAGGGGAGACCAGCAGCATTCCTTGGAACCACTGGTATGAAAAAACTGGAGTATCCCAACTGATCCTGGCCCTGGGAGATGCTGCTCCTAAAGAGGGAGCCCCGAGGGGACAGGGCCACGTCCAGGGCCAGCTGGGACCAGCAAGGCCACTCAACTGCTGCTCCCTGTCCACTGCCATCCCAGGCGGGGTGAGGAGGGTGAGCTGCCTGTGCCAGAAAGTCCTTTGGAAACAGGAGTAGAGGAAGTGGGAGGGAGCAGAGGGCTGTGGCTGCACAGCCCACGAGTGTCTGTGTGAGCTCCCCTCTGGCAGCAGAGGAATGGGCTTCTGCAGACTTTCACCATGCCTGGAACACCAGGCTGTGCTGCAAAAGGGAGTTTGAAAACAAATAACCCAAAAAACTAAATTCAAAACGCAATCCCATCAACAAAATCCCAAGTCTATTCTATCGGTGTGCTTTGCTCCATTTTCTCACAAGATATAAAAATGAAATAAATTCTTTTTCATGTGAGGTGTTTCAGGCAGGGGAAGAGGAGAAGGAACTAGTAAATGAGAGACACAATCAATACTCCAAAGGCTGCTGTGACAGGTGTGTGGCTGTGTCCTGTCCAGCCCTGTCCCCCTGCAGGACCTGGGAGCTGTGCAGGGGCGTGGGCAATAAAGGCCACGGTGCTGCTCCGTGACCTCCCGCAGGGCACAGCCGAGGTGGGGACAATCTCCCTGGGGCACACACACACACACAGCCTTCCTCCAGTCAAAGAACAGCATTTCAAAGACACTGGAGGTTAGGGAAAGGGAAACAGAGGGTCCCAAATGTGAAAAGGGGAATGTCACATCTCTGTGTCCTCACGGGAAAGCAACATCTGTGTACAAGCTCTGGGATGGAGAATTGCTTTTGACAGTCCTCTGTTATGACATGGAATGAATATTAAACACCTTAGTTTACATCTTCCCTCTTCACTTACCACTCCAAGATGAACAGAGGCTCCTGGCTCGGGGATGGTGAGTTTATGAAATGTTTCTAGGAGCTCACTCCTTTGACTATCCTGAAATAAGGAGGAAAAAAAAGGCATTGGTGTAACCAGGTTAATTCTAAGGCAGAAAGGTCATCTGATGCCAGGTGGGTAAACCTGGCATTAGTAAGGTTAGTTCTACACTCACTGTACATGACAAGTAAACTTGGATCAGATATTTGTCAGGACATGGAATTGCAGGGATGTGCTGAACACAGGTCAGGTGGTCAGTGGGGCCTGCCCAGCATGGGGGACTGCAGGGAACACAGGGACTTATGGTGGGGATCCACAGCCACACCCTTGGACTTTATCTTTTCCCCAAAATAATTTAGATGCAGATTTATTTTTCAGAGGCACTTGCCAAGCTGAATATGATCTCCTCTATCACTGCCTCACAGGGATTAATAATTCACATGGTCATCTCTGATAGAAGCACTTCTTCAAACAGCTTGTTTCATCCTCTCACCCCCATTTGTTACTGGGCAGGGGAAAGGAGGGTCAGTATTTCAGAACAATACCTGTCCTTTTGCGGAATAATCTGCCAAGATATTGAGCAGCTTATAAAAGACTTCAAACCATGGGAGGTAACTGAAAAAGAAAAAAAAGAAAGAAAAAGCATACATTTAACTTGCTAGATCTCAGTTAATAAATCCAGGATCACCAGCCTTTATGCTACAGATGCATCCTAAGGTGATGCTGCAGAATTATCTCTTAGGAAAGGCACAGCAGACTTCCAGTGGGAGGAGAACTCTGCCAGGAGGCTGAGGGATCCCTCTCCTTGGAGGCCCTTGGAATTCACCCTTGCCTACCCGTGGGCACCAACCACCCACCACAGCTCCAGGGGCTCATCCAGCACACGCAGTCCAACATGAGGTTTTGACACCCAAGATCCTGGGGCACAAATGCTCATGTGTGCTGGAACATGTTTAATATTAAATAACTCTGTACAGCTGCTGAGGGTCCTTGCAAAGTGAAGACAGGCACTTATTTTGGTTTTGAGTCCTAATACAATTGGATTTTTTAAAGTGTATAACCAGAATCTCAGTTTCTGTTGTCAGATCCCATTCCACACTGTATTTAGCCCAGCTCTTACTGTGGTCAAACAGAAACTTCACCTTCACATTTGCACACAACTTCCAAAAGTAAAGAAGAAACAAAATTCAAAGAGAAACATGCAGAAAAATCCCATCTTTTTCATTTGCATTACATTTCCATTCCATAAAGTCAGACAAAGGTGTTCCTTTTCACCACAGCTTTGGTGGGATTCTGTGCCCTGTTCTCATGGCACAGCTCTTGATTTCAATCCCTTTTTCCAGACCAGGAGGAACTTCCCTCAGCTGCAGTGAGCACAAGGCCAGTGTGAGGCACTGCCTGATGCTGCTTTAACCACAGCTGCTTTTTGAAGCAAATGGATTCTATTCTGATATAGTTGGACAGGATTTAAAGTTTCTATAAAATATGACTCCATCCTGACAGCTGTAAGGAATGGAGTGGCCCGTGCTCCTGCCTGGGCAGCTCTCGGTGATAAATGAGGTGAGAAGCTCTGTATGAGACAGACAAAGTGACTGGCACTTCATCATTAGCGTTTGTTTGAAGTCTGCAAATGCTACTGTAAAATGTAAGTAGCTTATCAAAATATACTGATAAGCAACTTAACTTTTCATGTTATATGACAGTATTATCATTTAAATTAATATGTTCCAAACATCTCCACGAAGTGTGTATTGGAATAGAGCAGAAAGACAGACAATTACCACTTTAAACAGCATTTAGGTTTGGCATTATATTGTAAACAATCCAGAAGGATTAGGTAGAAGATAAGTTTCTTTCTTTCTCTTTAGTTAAATAAACTTCAGCAGAGTTAAAAGCCATTACAAGGGTAACAAGAAATCCTCTCCAAACATATCTGCTAAGTAGAGATTAAGAACCTGGTAAACAAATCCCTGCAAGGCATCTATCAAAAGAGTTTGAGAAGACAGGAAACCAAGGAGGCAGAAAGTTCCCTGGCAGTGGGAAACCACAGCTGCTTTTAGGGAGGCACAATTAAAGCCCTTCTGAATCGCTCAGGGACCTTGCTGCAAAACTACATTTACAAGCTACTCCAGTAGTTCCTGCAACTGGGAAAGCTGGAAAACTGCATTTACAGAGTTAAAATGAGAATCTTTAAAACCATTCCTGTGTTTGTCACGTGCTGAAAGAGCAAAAAGCCAAGGTGGGTTACCCCAGGCTCTGGGTCGCAGCTCCCTCGGGCCCAGCGCTGAACGTGGAGCAGGTCCCGGCAGCAACCAGGACAGTGCTGGGCTCCCAAAGCCAGCTCAGGTGCTGGGATGCCTTCAAAGCTTCACTCACCTGTGCTGTCAGGGGCCCTGTGCCCACTGCCTCACCTCACCTCACTGCGGCTTCCAGGCAGTTTGCTGTAGAAACACCAGCAAACCTCCACACAGCAAAAGAAACAGCTCCATTTCTGTTACACTCCTTGGCTTTCCCTTTTCTCCTCACCAGCATCCTCTGATGAACCTTAGAATTATCCTTTTTGTAACCCTAACTCTTGTTTGTCAAATGATGGTTTAGCACCTCAGCATAACTGCTGCTCTTCCTATTTTGAGAATAACTTCCAGTTTTGAGAAGTGTCACAGTTTGGGAGCTGAGGAAATGAGCTGGTATTTGAAGCAGAACTCGGCACCCTGCAACACCCAGGGATTTGTGTGGCTTTGCTCAAGAGAAGGGTAAGGCAAGATAAAACAAACCCACCACAAAATTGTAATTATTGCACCAGGTGACCAAGAACCAAATAAGCATAAGGAATGAGGAAGAGAGGGGATATTCCCTCCTTAGGCCTTTTCAATCAAAAATATTG
>JAWWEU010000038.1:1287576-1354432 GCA_035583155.1 Acropternis orthonyx | reverse complement strand
GTTTTCACCCCCCCCCCCCCCCCCCCCCATTGTCACTGCACAACTCAGGATCTCTCTCAACCCAAAAGCTTTGGATACATTAGAAAGCTAATTTATCCTGCCACCTTCAATACTTTTACTTCATCACTTATTCCATGTGTTGACTACTCAATACTGAAACAGTTCTGCTTTTATTAGATCAAACTGTGATCAGTTAAAGTTGAAAAAAAATTAAAAAATAAAACAACCTAAAAACCCCAAGCAATGCAGTTATCTTCATTTGTTACTAGGTCTCTGCCAAAAGGAAAAAAGAAAATATATAAGTTTTTTCTTACAAAAAGCAAATCCTCAAAGCAGCCTTCAAACACCCTTCCAAAGAACCAGAGACTGAGTTTACAACTCAAAACTTTCTGTACCACATGGAACTTAAGTAGCACAACTGGTAGCACTACTGAAGATTTATGGCTTATGACTTGCTCACATTTAATTTGTAACCAAACACTTCCCCTTCCTCTTAGCTACCTCAGAAGTTTTGATTAACTCTTGTTTTCACGGGTCAGAGGTTAAGCAAAGGAAGGGAAGCTCTGCAGTGAAATTGCCCAGAGCACCGAGCGCCCGCACAGCCCCCTCCAGCAGCACCAAACCAGCCCCAAACCGGGCACCAGGCAGGGACCTGAAGTTCAAAGACTCCAATAAGCATAAATCACACTGGGGTTGAAGAGTAAACAAAAATGAAAGGGCAATCTGAATTCATTTTTGTTTCAGCTTCACCCCCATTTGCGGTTTCCTCACACGTGTACACACGGATAGTGACAGACGTGCCACAGGCCCTGGGAATCCAGTCAGACCTTGGCAAGCGGGGCTGCTCCTGGCTGAGGGATGGGCTCAGCACCGAGCTGTCCTGTCCCTCTGAGCCCCAGGGGTGCCACACAGCCAGTCACAGCCCGGCTGAGCCAGCCCCACTGATGGGAAACACGGCTGGGCACAGGAAAAGCACTCCCTGTGCCACAGAGCGTCTGCACAAACTCCCCTGCACGAGCTGCGCAGAGCCTCATTCACTGCCTCATATGTCAGCACCTTTTTAGTGCGCTCCTTGAAAGCACGAAACACCATCAGTTCCGTGTGTCACAGCAATTAGGGGCTGCCCAAAGGCTGAGACAGCAGCGCTGGCTGCCGACTGGAAACACAACGGGTTCTGAAACGTGGGGCTCAAACAGCACAGGGAAAAACCAACACCCAACGGGCCAGGCTGAGACAGCAGCAGAGGCAGAGAAAGAAGGGATCAGCACGAAACCCAAGTCCAGCCATGGCTGTGGGCTGGGTGTGTGGGGGTCGGAGGTTCACCTTTCCCAGGGCACACCTGCAGCGAGAAATGGAGACATGGAGCGGCTGGGGAGGGCAGAGGGATGGGGAAGGCCCACAGGCCCATCTGCACTTCAAAAGTCACACTGAGCAGAAGATGTCATCGCCCAGCATCAGCTGCTGCCCAGGGGAAAATGCCCTGCACTCTACAGAGCTTTGAGTTTTTCAGCAAATCCATCCACTTTAACATCGGAAAGGAAACAATTCTCTACCACAGTAGCACAGGGGAGGCCACATTCCCTGCCCTGCTCAGAGGGCTGCAGCCACAGTGGGCACTCTGCAGCCCCTTGGAAGTAAAGCAGCTGCACTGACAGGGCCACGTGTGTGCAGCACACACACACACACCCCCACACTCACACGTGTGCACACACACATACACCCCCACACACACACCCACACGTGTGCACAGGGCCACTGCACAGCCAGGCTGCAGGAAGAGGTGACCCCACACAACTCCCTTCAGTGATACTGAGTTGTCAACACAATAAGATTAGGCACAAAAGTGGATTTCCAGGATCCTCCTGCTCATTAAACACTTCATACAAAAGCACTTCAAAACAAAACAATTATTAGCATTCTCTATAATCAACTTGTGGATTTTTCAATGATTAAAAAGAAATCCCTGCTCCAGCTGACTCATACCAAGGAACATTAATTGAAACAAACACTTTAAATTGAGCCAGGTCAAACAGGAGCTATGGATGTAGAGCAGAAAGGCCACAATAGCACACTAAAAAATGATGCCTCCTTTTAAGCTATTTCTAGCCCGAGCCAGAAGATGCACAAGAACATGCAACAACTCTTAAGAACAGCAAAGGAGAAATCTTTAAGAGACAATCTACACTGGCATCCAATGGAAAAGATGACTTCCTCAGAAAAAACGAGTTGTTTCTTACCCATCTCTGAAGCATTACGAATGAAGAGAAGGTTTGATAATACATGTCCTTTCTTTGAGATGTGAAAATTCCCCCTTTATGATTTCTTTTGATACTTTTTGAGCACTCATTAAGACGAAGGAGAGTCCTAAGTTACAGCATGGACCTCTCCAACTCCTGCAGTTATCCCACAGACACCGTGCTCATCCAAGGGCAGAGGGGCTGGGCAAACTGCACACACCATGTGGAACCAGAAACTCCACTTCCTGCTGAATGGGAAACCACCAGTGAAGTCAACTTAGAAAGGGAGGGATTTTGCAGTGTTACCTGTAGGAGGCAAACACGGAGGAGGAGGCAATAGCAGGATCACAAGAGCATATGAACACTGAACTCATCAAAACAACTCCCATGGAACACTCCAGAGTTTGAGAACCTCGTCAGCAAAAATGCTCCATGTTCCAGTGCAGCACCAGCAAACCCCCATGGCAAGGGGGAACTTTGCACATGATTTATGAAGATTTGCCAATTACCATAGCAACAGTTTATAAAACTAATTTTTAACATTGACAGCTCCAACATTCCATGTTACTGGTGTGCTGACAGTGCAGAAAAGCATAGCAAATGCTCCTGCAGAGGTACCTGTGGTACCTTTGGTCTCCTCCGAACACAGGAAGACAAGCACCACCTCAGTACACACAGTTCCTGGGGCACCGGAGCAGCTCCTGGGCCGTGAACAGGCAGAACTGCATTTCTGAACAATTATCACTTGAAATTAATGAGACTCAGTAACTCGTCTGACACCAACACATTTCCTGCAGCAGCCCCTCCTAGACTGAGTTGCCGGCACACATAACTTTTACTCCTTCCATTCACACAGATCAGAAGTGGAATTTTAACATGTATTTATTTATAACACATACTATATATATTTTGATAACAGCATAACCAACTGCCATCTCCCTTGCAAAACAGAACAGTCATTTCCATTTTACAGATGGGCACACTTCTCTGTGGTGACAGGCTTACAAAATCTGTCTGTATTAGCCAGGATTGGATTCAGGGAGTTCCCAAATCTTGACCTTTTGTTCAGTATACTAATCTACAGTGGCCTAGAATACTTCATTCTGTCAATAGTGACCCTGGTTATTATATAAATGATAGCATGCATCATCACTAACTTCACTGGAAATCTCCTGATTGACAAAAGTGTAAGGAAGAGGAAATTCAGGCCAAATCCTTCTCGTGCCAGCACGACTCGTGCATGTGTCACTGCAACAGGCGGTGTCCCAGTGCCTGGCCTGAGCAATCCACTCCCCACACAGATGACCAGGTGCTGCTGGGGGGGGCACTGAAACCCCTGCAGAGCCCAGCAGGGTCCTGGGAGTGGCACTGCAGGGCCCCACGGGTGGAACTGCCCCCACCCTCTGTCCCCTCCACACACACACCACTGTCACACACACTGGAAAACTGCAGGAGAGTAACAGGGGAGCCTAAAACCTCCAGTACGATTCAGCAAATTGGGAAACAGATGGAGTTGTTTTGTTGTAATTATTATCAATGTATTAACCCAACGAACACTCCTGGTGAAGCAGAACCCACATCTTCTTACTCAAGGTGTCTGTCCATACCTGCAGGACGAATGACAGATACTGCTCAGGAGCTCAGGAGGCACCGCTGTGGATAATCCCCACCACCACGTTTGAAAGAACATCAGCATGGAAAACACATCCAAAATTACTCCAGTCTTTTGGTGACCAGTTATCTAAGACTGCTTGCATTTAAAGATAAAACTCTGCAATTAATCCTTAAAACCGGTATTGCTTCTTTCCAGCCTCCTGCATCTGGCAACTAATGGTTCTCCTCCCAGACAGCATTATTCTTAATCATGGAATCCCATTCTATTTTACGTTAAAAATGGTGATTTCAGGTTCTGATGAGGAACTGAGTTATGTTTGCCAGTCACGATGCTCTTCAGGGGTTCTATGCAGACACGATTTTAAATAGCAAAAACACATCATCAAAGCACTTTTTCCTTCCCTTCCTTAAAAATACGGATTTCCCTTTTAAATTATTTTTAAATTCCACCTTAATTTTTAACAGTTAAGAATAAGTTAAATGACTTATCTACATATTTTAAACCTAATCTCTTTTCTCTGCTCAGGGATGACTCTCCACATGCTATTATTTTCCTTGCAGTAGTACAGCATTAAGTTTTTTTCCCCCCACCTTCCTCTCTGTCACCCGCCCAATGTTTCCAGCATTTTCACAAAATGCAGTTGAAAGAACCAAGGCATGTCTAGGCTCATTTGGGAATTTCCGTGGGCTAAATTCCAGTGTCCTCCCCTACACCTCATGGCCCTCACAGCATCGTTACTCTCCCTCCTGGACTCAGTCTGTTGACACGTTCTCACACTCACAAGCTGAGCCACACACAGACACCCCAAATCTCCATAGCAACACCTGTGCATGGTGATGAGATCCTGCCTTACTTTCCACAGGAGCAGCCACAGCCTTTGAACACTAGGATTTTTATTTATTTCAGTTTTGTCTCTGATTTACAGCCCCATCCCTGTAAGTGCCCTGCCACCACAGAGAGCCAGCTGTACCTTTCCTTGCTCCCACACCATTTCTTTCCTTCTTACATTTTCTCCAATTCTGTTATAAACTTCTCTTTGTTTATTACCCTTCCGTGAGTCAGTTACAGTTCTGTAGCTTAGGCCTGTGACTCATGTACATATTTTAGAAGTATTAAACCCCACAGAACTGGATCACACCTCATCTTATGGAGCATCTTAGTATCTGTCAATGGCAAGTGTTTACTTGGGTGACTTGACACTGTGTATTAATAATAAAAGTCAATTCAAACATTCCATTCCTATTTCCTACGCAGTGTGGCCACATCTAAGCAGTCACAGCAGGTGCCCCTTGCACAAAGATCCCCAAGTTCCCAAAATGCCACCCCAAGCCCAGCCCTTCCCGAACAGCTCCGTGGCCCAGGAGCCGCTGAATACCCACCGGACAACACAGGGCCACAAAACTGCAACAAAGACATCCAGGAGTAACAACTGTACATTTTAGTCAAGCTCAGAAGTGCCCAGGCAGCTCGAGGTGCCCGTTCCGAGGGGCTTTTGTTCGGGTGCTGACACCTAATTGGGACATGGCAAAGGGAGCTGGGGCTGAGCTGTCACCCTTCCCCGGCTGCTTTGTGGTCACTCCAAAACCTTGGGGGGAAGAAAAGAGCCCGGTGCAGCTGCGCTGTGTGGAATTTCTGTAAATAAAAGGAATTGAGGGGAGCTTTAGCACTGCAGCGTGCGGGACCCCGCGGCACCCACCGGTCACACGGTGACCTCCCGGCCCCGCAGGAGGGGAGAACAACAGCACTGTGCACTCTGAAAAATAAACAGTGTTTCCTTGGGCTTTCATTGAAAAACATTTTATACAAACCCAATCTGTTTTAAGAGCCTGGAAAGCAGGAATCCCACACCTTCTGGCTCACAGGTCCAGGCACCAGCATCCTCTGCTCTGTACAAAGAAACTGTATGTTCACAGGCACAAACTTTGCACATTCTGAATGCTGTTAAGTACCTTCAATAGTCAGGCTTTCTTCTTGTGAATTACCAATCACCCTGAAATTTTAGAAAGTTTATTTAATTTTATGATAGATTATTCTGTGTTTAATTCATTTCAGAAATACTTTTAGGCTCTGGTTGTTGTTGGGGACTTTTTGTTTTCCCTCTGGTAGATCACTCCTTTTTAGAAATCAAAGATTTCCAACTTCTAACTAAGAAAGGCATTGGGAAAGCAGTGCAGTTCACAGTGTTCCCAGCTCACACAGGTGTGGCTGCCCAGGTGAACCTCCCTGCCCAAATGCAGCCTGCTGGGATGGCAAACTCGGGAAGAGCAAGTGCACGATCTTCAATGAAATTTTAAGAGTGGGTTTTAGTAGATGTAAAATTAAATGGGAAGCTCCATAAACTTCCAAACACAATCATAGAGTGGCTCATTCCTTTCTGGAAGAGAAAGTTATAAATTTTTGATGTTTTGGTTTTTTTTTAGTTTAAGACCAGCAAAGCAACTTCTCAAGCATGTTTGAGAGAAAAGGACTGGAAATAATGGTACATGGAGAAAAACATTTGTTTGCATTTACAGCAAACACTGACAATTATGTCTGTATATGTATTATTAAACCTAGGGGCAAAGGATATCCCAGAAAGCCCACTGGGTGAGAAGATGGGCATATTGAAGGGCTTGAAGTTTATAATAAGATTTATGAAATGCAAAAGATATCCTTGGAATAAAAAGTCACCAATTATGTTCCACTTAACACCAACAGGAATACATTGACCAATAGTTTTACCTGGCCAGGGCAAAATAATCTAAATAACAAATAAGAAGATGGCACAGAACAGCCTTAAACTTAGACCAGTTACAGATGACATTGGCACTAAATTGCCTGGACTTCAAAAAATTGGTTATGAGGGACTTAGAGCACTTTGGCACATGACGATTGATTTTAAAAAGTGGGATGCACTAGACAGCACGAAGCCTAAAGATCCCCACTGAAGTGACAGCACAGAGAGAGGATTCCAAAGGCTTAGCTTGTCAAGGAATCTCCCTTCTCAAACCATGTTTAAAAGCACACATGAAAGTGTTGGAAGAGAGAATTCTAGATGTGGCAGACAATCAGAGATCCCACTAGGTTTGAGACATCTGGCATCAGTTGAAATCCATCACATTTCATTTGGGGATCAAAGCCTGCTGTTAAGTCTATCACAGGTTGAAATAGTAGATCCTGAACAGCCTTTTCATCCCAATGCAAATTAACCCTTTTTCCTTGACCAGAGAAACAGCTCCTTTTCATTACTGACTCCAATCATATGTGCTTGTCAAGCTATGCCCTCTAGTACTAGGTTTCAGCTGAAATTTCAGTAGAATTATGAAGTTTCTATTATAAATCAAAAGTGCTCCCTATCAGCACACAGGCCATGTGCTCCAGCACTGCTGCAGGGAGCTCCAAACCACAGGACTGGGACAGAGTTTTTGTCACAATCTGTAACATAAATTCCTGAAGGGAAGGAAAATTTTACAGACCTGTGTGTTCAAGAGCCCACTGCAAGGCTGGCAAGACGTGTTTGGCTGCTAAAGGGATTTGCTACTTATGTGAAAGTTGAGGCTGAGCATCAGGTGTCTGAGTTCTGGGATACAACAGTGATCCTTTGCGTCTTGGAAAATTAACTACAGAGAACCCTGGGGCAGGGAATGAGAATATATCAGTAACAAAGACAGGAGAAATCAATGACATGTATCCATCTTCTAGAATGTTCTCCAAACCACCTGTTTTTCCTATTGGCAAGAAACAAACCTAAGTGAACCAAGGGGTTTTATAGTTCCCTTCACAGGAAGGGAACTCCGTTAAGTGTAGAAATATTCACATGCTCAGAGGTGACACACATGCCTCTTAATAACAAGCAAAGTTGGCAGCAAGTCATAAAAGCTAAACGCAACCAGAGTTGAAAGAGCCAAGTGAGAAGTTCATGATTATTTTAGCACTCTGGGATTTGGAATTGATAATTTGGGAATGCAGGGAACTGGGCTAATCATGTAAGAATCACCTTACTTACAGCAGAAGCATTTGTGGAACAAGATGTCAACACAGTCCACGAGTGGAAGGCTACAAAGATCACATCAGAGTCTGATATTTGATTTCAGGCTGTTTATGACCACAGTGTATGTTGGTTAAGGATTCACAGCAAACATGCAGATATAAAAATAAGCACACAAAACTGCAGCACTTGACTCTTCACCTGCAGACACATCACTGGTGAACCTATGCACAGAATTCCTGAAAATGTGACACAGAATTAACAGAAAAGTCTCTCTGGCCCATTAATTGGCCAGAGAGCACAATTTTGATTTACGAGAGTTCTCGTCTAACCATCAGTTTAAGCAAATTATTAAAATAGGAAATTGCCCACAATCACTTAATTCTCTGCATACTCAAACACTAGTAAATCCTAACCCACGCTGAGCTGGGTTGCTGTGAGTCAATACTGGCACAGTGTGGAGGAAGGTCTGTCCTGTACCCCCCCACATTCACAACCAGCTGGGCTTACAAACGGAGGGGTTTATTCTGGCTCCCTGCATGGCCCAGGTAACTCTGCCTCTGGGGAGCCACACAAAGCCTTTCTGCCACCACCACAGAGCCTGAGAGAGGGTCTCTATCTAACCGGGGCAGCCTCTCCCTGCGGTTCCACCTCTGTGAGCAGCCCCAGCGTCTCCAATTACCTCTGCATAACCCGAGGCTCTGCCGAGGCTGGTCTGCAGGAGGAAGTTGCCATGTAATCTCGTTGGGAATGTTGTACACATCTGTCAGCAGGGACAGGATGGGCTCGCCCCTGACAGATGCATTTGTAAGCCTTCAGACGGCAGCCCCAAAGTGACCCATTTGGGGAAGAGAAGATCTATCCATTTAGTACTTTAACTACTTCCTCCCTCCCCCTGGGTGCCAGGGAGGGTTTTTTCCCCAAGGTGATGCGCTAATTCAGTTTGTATTAGCTGTAAAATGAAGTTTCCGAGCCAGTCAGCCAGGGCCAAAGGTAATAAAAAGTGACATGATTTAATTACTTCTGTTACAGTTGTTCAGCACCAAAAGAAGGCACAACGCAAAGCCCTAATTAATTAAGCAAAATTGGTTTCTGGTCAGAAGGCAAGACCAGTGAAGTAGCTGGACTGAATGCAGTACTCTCAGCTTTATCCAACTCCACCAGTAGCAACACACTGACATTACTAACACTTGACATTTGTTGTTGTGATCCTCCTCACTGATATTTCACGAAAGTGCTTTGTCTTGCAGTCAAGATTAAAGCTTCAACAAATCTGCAGCAAACTTCCTTTGACACACCTTCACTGTTCTTTAAATTCACTAAAAGTTAGTGAAATTAGTATTGCCCTGGATTGGTAACATAGACGGAGGAGGAGAAGAAAGAGGGAGCATATGTTTGCTTTTAGGGATCCTGGGTCTTGGGTCTCTCAGGCCTGTAGTCAGTGTGAATGTGAATCCACTCTGGAGCCCTCTCCTAGTTCCAAAGATCTCTCATTTTCCTGTAAATATTATAACCAACAAGATTTTTAAGGGTCTGTACATAATTTACTGTCACCTTTGGAAAAAACCAACCCATTAATCCTTCTACATCCCCAAGTATTCCCAGGAGAACATGGCAAAGTGCACATAGAAAAAAATTGCAGGGCCAGGACTGCAAGAAGTTCACAGGTTTTCTTAAGGATACAAACTTTAAAGACACAGAGCACTAGAGGTGTTCGGGATAAGAATAATCAGAGCAGGAATCCTGCTTGTCCAGAACTTGGGAAAGTCGACGGCCCAGCCCTGGGAGCAGCTCGCTCTGCTGAGCAACAATCCACTCCTGCAGAGCTGAGAACATCCATGGCAATGGAAGCTTCCCAAACCTGTTGCTGCATGTCTTGAAGTGTTTCCATACTCAGGCTCCTTTCCCTGTTCTCCCCATGCCAGCTCCACAGTCCCTCCCATGGGATGGTTTAGCCCTGGCAGCGTGTGAGGAAGTCAACACTGTGGGCACTGCACCTCCAGCTCAGGACCAACAGACAGTAAGGAAAAGCAAGGAGGGGGCACAGTCACAGTTTAAAACGCACATTTCCCTATTAACGAGTTTGAACTCGAGAGCTCCAGTGCTGTTCCTTGTTGCAACAGTGCTTTGGAACAAGCTCCCCTGGGCTGCACAGCAGCAGCGACCCATCAGTGCAGGTTCCAGAGCGAGGTTGGGAAGCATTTTCACTATTACACTGCTCATAATTCAAACTCTGTTTTGTGTCTGTCGTTATAGGTCATTGTTGGCCAGATGGAAAATATTAAGGAGAAAGGACTGCAACTAAATCAATGGGCTGTAGTGTGCTGCCAAAAGGCCCCAGGCTAACTACAAGCAGATTTGCAGGCAGGCTCTGCTCGGCACAGCCCGGCTCTGGCACATCCTCTGCCCTCACTAACAGCAGGAGGGCTCGGGGCCAGCTGAGAGCAGCTACTGTGCCAAACAGACTGTGCAGGTCTTGCTGCTTGAATGCTCCCACAGAAAGGCTGAATCGATGGGGCTCTCTGTAAACAACTCTCTGTATTTTCTAGCTGCTGCTAACTCAGAAGCGGGATAACTTCATCCCACTCCAAAATTAATGCAGGGACACAGCTCGGCCCTGGTACCAAAATCAACATGGAAACAAATAAACATCAGTGCTAAAGGATAACACTCCAACTTGCAACTAAGAATAATGATGTGTACATACACATATGCAGCAAAACTCAAAATCAGCATCTTTTCTCCAATGCCAAGCACTATACAGGAACAATTAAAGAGTGGCTGAACAGTAGCCAAATCAAGAATTCATATTCATATACTTTCTAACCTCTGATTTACAAGTAGAAAGGACTTAAAACTGGCTATTGAAAATTTGACTTTTAATGTTTATTTCTAATATCAACACTTCCCAGGAGATACTTTTCTTTTGTACGGCTCATTGCTGCAGTTATCAATGAGCAGGTCCAGCTTATCTAGGAAGCTCAGTAGGAAAGAATGTCTTCCTAATATTACCCAACCAACCTCTTGTGCATTCAGCATTTGAGTGCAGCGAGCCATGCCTGCAGATGAAACTTCAAACTTGTTGGATGGACATAAGTTATTTCTCTTTCTAGTGGATGGTAAGAGAAAAAATGATAGAAACAAAGGGGGACTTCTGTTTCATCATCACCAGCTGATAAAAAAACAATAGAATATCTGCAGCAAAGACTTCACATCCCCTCCTGAAGCCATATGGCGTTACTATCTTATTTAAATTATTACTATGTTATTTAAAAATAACTGAGCAAGGGAAGATACTAAGCCTTACATGCTTTCTGAAAGAAGTTTCTAGAGTCTACAAAAAGGTTTAATGGCAGAGATGGAAACTGAAGACAAGAAATTAGCAGATGTAATACAAAATTCTATTCTTCTCCTGGTACTGTAGTTTGAAATAGCTCATCTATCTTGTAAAACTTGTAAGGACAATTAAAAAAAAAACAACACAGGAAGTTTGGGAAAACTATACTGGAGACAGTGTATCAGGAAGATGAAGCACAAAGCAGATAGCTAAATTTAATTGATGTCAAGCTCCCTCTTCACTAGGTTCATCACTTTTCCATATATATTCTGACAAGCAACTGAAAATAAAAGCCAGTGTCTGTTTAGGCAAATCAGCAGGGGTAAAACCCTCAACTTTTGAGATGCAATTTGTTTTATAAACATGTCAAGTTAAGGCAGAATGCCTGCAGCACCCCAGCCCTCCAGCCCCGTACACGCACATTTCCTGAGCCACCCCAGCTCAGTTTCCTGTCACCCCGCACGGTCGCCTCGTTTGCTGCAGTTACAGCCTGAAGAAACTCCACTTTCCATGGAAGAAGGTCAGGCTCCAGCTCCAAGTCCTGCCTGTCCGCTCTCCTCCTCTCCGTAGGGCCCATGCAAAGAACGATCTCTGTTGTCTGCAGCTCTCACTGACTCTCAGTGCACGTGCTGAGGCCGCTGCTAAAAAACAGTAATAATAAAAATCTACCAAGGCAGCAGACAGAGCCTCAACAGCAACATTTCTATTAGGTACAATTTTGTTGCAGTGTTGAATCAGAGAGATCCATTTTCTCATGATTTATACATGGATCTCGTGGCCTTTGCCAATGTCTAACAGAAGCAGTTTGCCATTTGCTTTCATCTCCAGAGCATTTTAAGTAGAACGGGGATTCCAGGGTCGATACACCTCAAGGACCAAACAGACTGCCCAAAAAGTGTTCCACAGCACTTCCAGCCATTACCAAACATCTCTTGGAAGGCTTCAAAGTATCACACAGACATGTATGGAAGCAAAGTATTGATTCCATGTATTGCCAATTTATTCAACATAAAACTATAGTAAATCCTTGGAAAATAAAGACTGGACTTCTTTCTTACCTAATTAGACAGTAATATTTTTTGTGTCTACATAGAAATCTAACCATGAAAAAGGGAAGGAAAAAAAAATCAAGTTAAAAGAGATAGAGAGAGAGAGACAGAGAAAAGTGGAGGGGTTATTTGGTTTGGATGCTTTCTTATGGCTATCTCTGCCCAGGGGTTATGTACAGTCATTACTTGCAGCCTAAATTTATAACTACAACTTTAAACTAGAGAAGAAAGTCTTCCTCTGCTGTAGGACAGCCTAATTTCATTATCAGTTCTCTTTCTCTCCTTTAAAATGAGTGGATTATACGTAAACTTCTTTTAAACAGTAATAATAAATTAAAATTCTATCAATGGATAAAAGCACTAATGTCACACAGGCCACAATGAACTAAGTGGGGCCTTACCAAGAAAAAGCACCCAAAATCTCTTTCACTCAGCTTGCCAGAGCAAAAGTGCTTCAGGTGCACACCCATGGCACGTGTCACTGACAGAAACTGAGTGCACAACTGGCTCCTTGTTGTTCCCTGTGCTGTTTTCCTTCTCCATCTTCCAATTCACTCAAAAAAAATTGCACTATAACTCCTTTCTTAGCAGGCCCAAAAGAGTGTTCCTTCCTATTCATTTACTTTATACATGCAAAGGAAAAACAACAAAGCATGAAGCCACTGTAAATCAGGTAAGGACTTTCAGTTAACAAGAAGAATTCTAAGGCTCAGCCTTCCCACGTATCAAACTGCTACTAAATACATTCAATTCCTTGTCATGGATGTCACTACACTGCACAGAAGAACACTCCTATTAACACTAGTTGAAAGCACATATCACAAATTTGTGCTTTTTAATGTTCCAAACTTTCCTCCAGACCCGGTGAGAATAGGATGTCCTTCCTTATTCATCTGCAAATTCTTCTCAAACAACAGCTAAAGAACATTTTAGAGCAACAACAAAATATATCAATCTTCCTAATTGAAGCATTGAATAATTTCCATGGGTTATGAAAGAATTCCTACAGGCTCTAGCTTTTGTTGAGCTGAATTACTCCAGCCTGACTCACTAACATGAACCAAATGTTCCTGGAATATGCAGGAAGGCAGCAAAGTCATCTCTGGAAAAGTCAGCTCTGGGTGGAATCCAGTGAAACTCAAATTATTTCAAATATTACTTCAGTAGGAAGCCCAGGCTGGGGCTACAAACACCAGCACAAGGGTTCAAAGTGGATGACAAAGATGAAGAAAAAGGCACAGATCTTTTCCCTTCAGTGGAAGAGGATGGCTGCAAGGGAGAAGCAGCTTCCCATTTCTTCCACCCTCGTCCTCCCCATCCTTGGAAAACAGCAGTCAGGCTTGGCTAATGTTGCAGTCCTTGGGAGAACAAGGGTCATTCACCTTTGCATCTACTGTTTTATTCTTTAAAAGAATCCCATGGAAGATACCCCAAGAGACATACCAGCCTTACCTCGTGCACAGTTGTAGGAAATGAAGCCTTTAAGAAATACCTGAATCAACACTTGAATATTTGTGTGTTTTAACAGTGCAGGCTGTTCAAAGGATATTGAATCCAATGAGATCTCACCTCACAGTTGAGAAACTGCAGAAAATGTCAGTAAATAAATGAACTCACTGATGGGGTGGTGCATCTTCCTGCAAAGGCCCCGCTCGGGGCAGGTGAGCTGTCGTGCAGCCAAACATGGAACCCCAGCACAGAACCATCTGAGACACACAGCTTGGACAGAAGTGAGTGCACAAGAGGAGGCTTTGTAAATTTAACCCCTTCATAGTGTGACAATGGGTTTTTTCAAAGCATGGTAGAGCCCCACTTTATAATAGTGTCAACATTCTAAAACCAAAAATATTCTCTGCCCCCAGCGCAAATATTCTTCTGTGGCCTTTGGCCAAACCTGTGACAAGGGAAAATTCTAGAAGACAACAGGGCCACTCTTACAGGACACACGGCAGCAGAAACGGTGTGTTTTGCGCCCCCAGGGCAGTGCTGGCTGGGGGCTCCTGCTGCCAGGGGCAGTGCGGGCAGGGCAGCCCCCGGGGCGGGCGGGCCCATGGATCAGTGCCCTGCCAGTTGGCACGCCCGGGCCAGGAAGCTGTCAGTTCCAATCAGGGCTCGGCCCTGCAGCCCTATTAAAGAAGTCTTGCTGGTTAAGGGGCGGCCACTGTTTCCAAAGCATGGGAAAAAAAAAAAAAAAGAAAAAAAAAAAAGGGGGAAAAAAAAGGGCTCTGCTTTCCTTAGATTTGAGCTGGCAACTTTCACTGACTGGAGTTTTCAAGGAGCTATGAATGAGCCTAACAAAGGAGTTCTGTGGCCAGTTTCTGGCTGAAATCCATGTCAACAGTTTTTAAGGTCACAGGTCACACTAACTAACATTTATTCCCAGCAGACCCCGCTCTAAACACAAGCTGTAAGTAGTACAAATTTGGAATTTTTCTGTAATCCCTTGAGATATTCCTGATCCTTCCACATGTTTCTGCTCAATTAAAAACAATTCTCACTTTGCACCACAAGAGAGGCCCCTGCTCAGAAATCTTATTCTGTCCTAAGAATAAATGGACAAAGACTGCAATCAAAGGGAAGGAAAGGGGGAGGAGAGGAACTCACAACAAATCACACCAAAAACCTCAAATAACTCCATACAGAATCACATTCAGTTAGTTACATTTTCTGCCATCTGTCACAAACTATTATGGATTCATTTCTTTTTATCTTAGAAAAAGAGTGGTGCAGAGCTCAGCTATTTTGGCCAAGAGGGATTTCCACACAAATGTTTCTGCATTTCACTGGAGGAATGATTTCCAGTCTGGGTACAAAACCTGAGCACCCTCTGAAAACTTCTGATTCAGTAAAACTGAAATCACAGTTGCACATGACTACGGGACCCTCTCAAACTTTGCTCAGTTTGCGAACCAAAGCAAACCTACACAAAGTTGAGTTCGGTTTTGTTTTCTTTTTAAATAAAAAACCAGAGCTCTTCGCTAAATCCAGAACTATCTACACTGTTCTCCCTCAGACCTCCATGCAAAATCTGATTCAAAGTTAGATGAAAGCAAAACTCCAGATACAATAAAATCCAGGCTCTTACTGCATATCCATTAGGATTTATTCCACTGGGGCCAAAATCCTGAAATCCTTAGATAAAGTCTTAGAAAGAAAAAAAATCCTTGGCCACGAATTTTTTTCTAATTCCCAAATTAGAGCTTGGAATTTGATGACTGGACATCAGCGCTCACTTTAGTGCAAAGGAAATAATTCCAAAGCATATTTTAAGTTTTGAAACACATAGTGTTGAAAAAGGTAGTTCCCCAGGAGATTTTGGTGTGGCACAAGAGCCTCTGGGTCTGTGACTCACCTGGGGCTTGGATCCCAAACTCACGGAGGGTGTGTAACTCACCTTGGGGGGGGTGTGGTGTGTCTCTATCTCACCTGTGCCCCCCGCACACCTGGGCCGCACCTGGGCCGCACCTGCGCCCTCTGGCGGCCCCGCCGCGGCAGCGCAGCCGCGCAGGGTCAGCCTCGCCCGGGCCCCGCCGCTTCGCCGTCAGCGCACAAAGGGCAGGAGCACAAGGGAGCCCGCAGGACGGAGGCAGATTCTACACCGGAGCAGCGCGGTCCTGCAGCAAAGGCGGCGCAGAACACCCGGCACAGGCGGCTTGTAACGTTATCAGCGGTTCCCATCGATCTGCGCGAGGCTACGGCAGCAGGAACGCAGCTGTGGGAAGTACCTCGAAAGCAGATTTCTAGGCACTATTGGTTAAAACAGCCAAAAATGTTCCCTGCCAAATGGAACTGCCTTCCCAGGATAACTACACTGCTCCTGAACTCCTGAGGCACCTCACTGCACCTGAAAAAAGGTTCTGGGTCACTCTAAAGCTCAAATCCAGACCTTGACTTCTGGCCTTTCAGCACTGTCAGCTTTCAACTTTGCTTCCAGAACTCTGCCTGCAGAAGTCTCAGTGAAAAGAATTCATTTTTTGTCTCCTGTTCCTAATCTGAACGTGTGATGATTTTCCACCTCCAAATCATTTTACCACAGCCAGACCCATAAAATCTCTGATAACCATGCGAATATAATCTCTACTAATAAACACTATCACTTAGTTCTTACACTATTGTTGAGCATAGCAAGGAATATTTCAAGCTTGCTGCCATCCAATCTGTAACTCGAAAACTAATAAACAAGCATTCTTTGCATCCCCATTTGCTTTTTCATATCATTCTCACATTCTTCAGCAGGTTTTTCCCCATCCATTTACCATGCACCATCCTTTAATCCATAAAGGACGCTGAGAAGATTCACATCAATAATGGGAGCTGCAGTCCTGGGAACAGTGGAATTGAGTTGATGTAATGCTGATTACGCTCTTTTTATTGTCCTCTAAAACTTGCAAAAACTTGCACTAATGCCCACATGAGACCAGGGAATCTGCACCTGACTCTACAGGGCAGCAGCTACACAGGAAGGGCTGGGAAACACCTTCCTGTCTGCAGGACATGGTCCACACTGCTGGAATGCCAGAGCTAATCAGAGCTGAGATGTCTACCAGAGAAAAGAGGGAAGGACAGAATTACCAAGCAAACACCTCTCACGCTGCCTCCCACTCAATTCATTAGTTGTTCAGGTAGATGTCACAACAATTTCTCCAAATATTAAGCTTCTCCAGTGAAGGGCTCGTGAGCAGATCCCTGCCATCAGCATAATGCTCAGGTACAAGACACCAAGCACTGGGGATCCTCAACAGCCTCATGCCAGCCCAAGTGGCACAGATACTCACTTTAACTATGTCCATCAACTCAAATTCCATTCCATGGCTGAACGCAGCCCACTGGGAGGAGAGGAACACACAAAAAGCACAAAGCAGAAGACAGAGAACTCTTAAATTCGTTTAAAACAAGACAGATCAGCTGCCCCATGGAAATCTTCCCCCCACAGATGTCCCTAATGGATCTCATATATTGGTAGCCATCCAAACTGATTTTATAGGCCATTATTTATTGCAGTAAATGTAAACAAAAAATTATGGACTGTATTCCTACATGGCTGTGGGAGGTCATCAAAAGCTACTCTGATAGAGCCTCTTTGCCCATCTTCTGTGAAATGCATTGCTCCCAACTCCCACTGACAGTCTTTATTATGCCAAACTTCACAAAACCCTCAGTGGGACAGAGCGGAGCTCGCACATCCAAACTCTGAGGCTGTGGAGAGCATCAGTGACATTCTCTCAGTTACCAACAGATGCTTTGTTAATAAAACTTGCATATACAAATGTCCACAAAATGTCTTAACAAGATCAGTTGTGACAGCTAAAGATAACAGCTGCCATCATGCTATGTCATATCAAATTACTGCACAGAGACTCTGCTCCACGTTGTTAACTCCAGAGCGTTGACTACAAACACAGTTATCTACAGAGGAACTCCAAGTGCAAGAGATTTTGCACCACTTGTGCAGAAGAGCAGTGACTTTGAGGACCAGATAGGAGAACAATTTTGAACAGCTGGAAATGATAATTGCAGCAAAGCCAAACACTGCTCCCAGAGTCAGCCAGAAGCCAAAGCACAGACCTACCTTAAGATACAGAAGCAGCTCTTGGCCCCAGAAGACAAGCGACAGAATCCAAACCTCTGCTTGCTGTCAATGTCTGTGAGCACAAATGTAAAGTTCTGCCCAACTTGGTTAACTGCATGGCTGGAACAGAGAGAGGAACAGAGCAAAATTAATGCTGAGCTAACTCTGTGTCAAGTATCAAGTCATTGAACCTGTAACACTTCCTCTTTCAGCAGAGGGGCTTTTTTTTGAGAAATTAACTTTGAGAGTATGCACCCTTTAGAACCTTAAATATGTTTGTTGTTTGATAAGGGAGGCGTGGGGGTTTTGTGGTTTGGGTTTTTTCCCATTTTTTAAATGTGGGAGGATACTAAAAATGCTAACTTTAAATGAAAATGGTTCTGACTTTCGACCATGTTCAACAAAGTACACACAGTACAAACCAAACCCATGTTCTCTCATATAATCCAAAGTATTCCTAATGATGTGAAATCAGCATTTATTTCAGGTTGTGTTCTAGGGGTTCTTTTTAGGTTTACTGAGAACTGAGAAATCTGACTTGCATTGACATGTGCAGCTTTACAAGTCATTCCTACAACTGCAACAAATACCCCATTAAATTCAGGGCCATTTAACGAACAGTGACAGGCCTCAGAATATTTTCTATGATGCCATACACAACACATTAAACAATTTTTGTGGGAGATTATACACTCAAGAGGAAACAAAAGGAAAACAGACTTGCAGAAACAAAAGTTGGATCCAGATGGGAAAGATGTCACTGGCCAGCTTAGGAAGAATCCCTCAGTGGATTCCAAACAGGGAATGAAAAACATGCAGTAATGAACAAAAAGACAGATATTTAATGCATTTCAGTATTCTGAGAATTAGCCAGTGGAAGTACAATCATCCTCCTGAAATCTAAATGTCAGCAGAGCAACCACTTCCATAAACCACACTGAGCTGCTGGGGAGACCCAAAAATCCCTCACTGGTGGTGTGTTTTATCTGTAAAGCTTGGATGTAATGTTACTATGGTGATTTTAGTATGGTGTTTTAAAAGGGGATTATATGCTTAATTTTAACAAGGTTGAGAGCAGAGCGTGTGTGAGAAATAGCATTTGAGCTGACAATTAAAATTATGGAAC
Source organism: Acropternis orthonyx (assembly GCA_035583155.1). Taxonomy (NCBI): domain Eukaryota; kingdom Metazoa; phylum Chordata; class Aves; order Passeriformes; family Rhinocryptidae; genus Acropternis; species Acropternis orthonyx. The sequence continues at coordinate 1,335,532 of JAWWEU010000038.1, read as the reverse complement.
AGGGGGAAAAACATGTTTCATTAGCAGCAGGGAGAAGCTTGTTTATTAAACAACTGTGACAAGCTGGTGAGTTCCTCCAGAGTAAACCTAAAGAGTCTTGCATTTATGTGATCTGCAGAAACCAAATCTGTCTGATAGGTCCTGCTCAAGTGTCCCTGTGCCAGTTCTTCACAGGGAAGGATAAACTTCCCAACATACAAAGTGCTCTTCCTAAGACTTGAGTATCAACCCCTCCAATTCACAGCTCTGTTTCCAAACAGGCAGAAGGCCCATGCAGAGCCTCACGGGGTGGAAGCACCAGAAATCTCATCTCTAACTGGGCAGACACCAGTTCAGGCTGGAGGGAAGGGGAGGGAGGAAGAGGGATGGCTTTATATCCCCCATCTCCACCTCTGCGTGACCAACACAGCCCTGACAAGAAACGGGACAGAGGTGCAGCTCTTCACTCCCGCAGCTGGAGAAGAGCCTCTGCCTCAAGCCTGCCACCCTCAGGGCAGAAAACTCACGGTCCACTGCCTAAAGGAAAGGGCAACAAGTCCCTGGGGATTTCTGACCACTGGCCACAGTATATATAAGAAGAATCAATATGAAAACAGTAAGGTGTCTGTGTCACTGAGCACGAAAACCTGCAGGGCCAAGGCTGTGAGTTTTTACATCAAGCAGGGCAGTCGCTGCCACAACCTTAACGTGGGGTGTCCTCTACCTTCTGCAGTACTGAAAGTCCATCCTCAATTGTAAATTATTAAGTATGTTATGGGTTACAATCTCTCCTTTATGTTCAAGGAGTTGGCTTACAGTCTTTCAGTGACAGTCTGTGATACTCAGACAAACAAGTGGATCCAGAAATGGGAATCACTTTTCATTATGTTCTCATTTGCACCCCATATGGGTTTTCAGTGTTCTTATCTTTCAAAATGTTATATTGCTGAGGAAAACCAAAAACAACAGAACAAACAAAACCCCTAGGTACAATAAATCTACACATAGTAAGCATAAATATTTCTAGTAGAAACATATACATGAGAAAAATATATATGACTATTTCCCTGCTCCCTCCCCTTAGGAAAGGAAAAAGATGAGCAGCAAAAGAGTGATTCCAAGTTGTAAAATGAGACAAAGATTTCCAGCAGTTTAATCACAGTTCAGGTCAACTTCCTCAACCCAAACCATTCAGTGTCTCAGCTGACAAAGAAAAGTGATTCTGCCCAATTAAGTGATGCTCAGAATGATGTGAGCACTGGTGCATTCTTTCAAAATTTCAGTTCTTGTTCTCTCCCTGAAACCATCAAAAATAACTCAGAGTAAAAGGAAAACTAAAAAAGTTCTAGAGTTTTCTACATTACAAAAATTAAATATTCTCAGATCTTCTCCCATTCACTGCACAGTTTCACCCCCAAAGCACCAGCATTCCAGCAAGAGGCCCTTAAATGCAAAGCATGTAATTCACTGTTCCACCCAAATTTTGGCAATGAAGAAATAAAATGCAGAAGCACACAAAGCTTTGATATTAATCTGCATATTTGACAATTGCTACTCAAGCATTCTCAGCAGAAGCAAAACAAAACACCCTCGTAGTGCTGCCCCTGAACAACTCCAACTCTTAAAACTTCCTTTTTTTTTTTTTGATGGTGCCCATAAAAACCCCAGGAAAAAGTGATTCTAAGACTATAATTTGCACTCGGGTGCTTTAAGTTCCAGTCACACAGACAGAGCATTATGAATAGTATGGTTTTTATTTTCTACAGGGGTTTTATTGACAAGCTTATTTTCTTGTAAAGTTTGAAAAGCTAACAATACCTGTCGACATAGAAGGGGAAACAAAACTTGGTCAAAGTCTGTAGAACTTCCTGTGGAGAGAAAAAAAAGAGATAATTTATACATCTATTGGGACCAATAAATCTAATATTAACCACATCACACAATTTCACAACTTTGCCCTGAAGAAATAAGAGACAGATGAAGAAATATGGGCTTTATCAATTACATGGAAGGAGTACCAGGCAGTCAATCATGTGAAATAATAAACATGATCAAACTTCATTAAAAATGAAAAATTAATCAAGATTCACACATGGGCAGGCAGCAGGAGCCATCCAGCAATTCTCCAAAGAGGAGGAGGAGGTTGGGTTGTTGAGTGTTAACACCTCTCTGGGGACAGTCCCTGCCCTGACCATATGGATCGGAGTGAATAACACCAAACCACATGGGCTTGGCCTGGCAGGACCACTTCTGCTGGCACAGCTTTTGACTGTTACCTAGGAACAGAGGTCTGGGGGATTAGGCAGCACTTCCTAACATCAGCAAGATAAATAACAAAAGAAGAAGCCAATAGGCCTCATAGCAGCAATGTTTAACGTTGCCTACTGCTTTTAAAAAGAAAATTCTGAGCCTTAAAAGACTGATTGCAATAATGTATATTAAAATTAATACAAATTGTTTCACCTACAAACCATTTCCTACAAGCTGCAAAACAGCACCACAAACAGGGAAACCTCTAAGCACAGCCTTTGCATGGGAGCAAAGAAAAGGATGAATATGAAAAGTGAAAACATGATCAGCAGATAAATTAATCATTTCCAATTTTACATTAAACAGACAGTGATTAAAGAGGCAAAACCAGAAACATGTTAGTCCCAAAACAGTCGTGTCCTTAGACAAAAGTAGTCCATTAGATCCTTCTGTAATATCCAAAATTTGAATTCTGTAACCCACAACCCACGATTAAAGGTCTCCCAGTTTGTAGATCTTTCCTATAGCAAATTCATTGCTCATTCTCCTTCACACTTGAATATTTCAGGCCCTGATGTGTAAATTCTATTTCTGCTTTCAGCTAAACAGGATAACCCTGACCAAACAACAGCCCCCCTAATAAATTCAACACTCTTCAGACCAACAGCAATAAATTATCATCAGTGACTAAATAGATGCTTCTCGCTTCATTTATTTCTAAACCAAACGCCACCGTTCCCAAGTAAACTCCATCAATCTAATAACCTCTTCAGTGAAGCACAAAACATATTGACTCCCTTGCAGGAACATGTCCCTCCTGCATAATTCAGACAAGCACAGCCCAGCCTTAGCCCTGGTTTCAGGCTCTACTCCTCACACTCTTCTTTGGAGGTTTCTTGACAACTAAAATGTGGCAAGTTCTGAAGATTTCAGGGAGAAACAGATACGGAAACTTTGACTTCTTGACAGTTTATTGATAGATTATTTAACAACCTCCTGTTTTTAAAGAACAAGAAAGAGTCTATTGAAGAAAGCCGTGTGGAGCAAACATCTCCTGCTTTGAATTGCACAGGAAACTCGGATGGGAGTTATGCAGATTTCAGAGGAAACTCTGCAGAAATCTGGGTTTCGGTACAAAATAATGCCTTGGTAGCAAAGGTCTCAATAATGAGATTGGGTTCCCCCAGTGCAGAATTTCACTGACTTTCCCAAGCCGAACAACTCCAATTGCTCACCCACAAAAACTGCACCTTGACAAACTTTAACTATCACACGGTTGTCCTTTACCACAGCTGAAATCTTAATGTGCAAAATGTTAAAAAGCAAACCGAAAACATTCAAAAGAATTCTACAATAATCAAAATTATAATTGCAGGAGAGCAAAGTGCCTATATTTTTATCGTCCTTGTCAGTAAAAACTGCCCTCAAAATAATGACCGTGTACCCATTTTTTTAGAAACAAAACCATGTAAATACATCAAATTCTGAAATAAAACAGCGTTAAAAGGATACAAGCTATCAGTCAACTCAAAATGGCAGAATACATTCTCTCCCTTATTTTGAGAATTTAAATAATTCCTGTAACTGCAAGTAAAACCTTTCACACAATAAAACATTCAGCATCTCATCAGCATTGTGTTATTGGACAAGCGCAATGCTCAGAAATTACTTTGCACTTGTTTCTTGACATGTACAGCTTCCTAAGAACAGCAAATGATATTTTCTCTTAAAGAGGCAATATGTTGAATATATTGGATCTGTGCTACTCTACATTGCCTTCTCTTTTATAGAAAGGTTTTACAGTGATACTATCTGGCTTTGGTAATGTCACTGGACATGATTTGCCATTCATTACACACCAATACTTATCTGCCTTGATTCACAACTAAAAAAACTGAGACTGTCACAAGTTAACCACAGGCTTATTTTTAAATTGTAGTTCTTAAAAAAAATATAAAAATCATATGCAGAATTAGTTTTTCATTAGCAAAACTGCTGATGGTTTGGAGGTAAGAAGTACAATTACTGGAGAACTAGTCCATTTTTGCTCAAGTTGCAAGCTTGTGACTCTAAATATAATACTGCTTTTTTTTGTTTTTAATTCTTTAAATACTCCTCAGTTTGAAAGATAAGCAATACCTACATCATAAACAACTTCCCACCTGACCTCTTTAAGTGGTTACTTACGACCTAGAAAAATCACCATTTCTTTCTGATTTCAAACAAAACCAAACCTAGAATTGCTCCATGTCAGCACCTTATAATCTTTTCTGTGTTTCCTTACCCAACATGAAACACAGAGGAAGTATCAGTAGCCTGTTCTCTTATTTTCTTCCCTTATGCCTATTTCCTTAAAGAAACGTGAATGGCTCTGAATGAAACCCCCTAAAAGAGGGAGAGACCCCCCAGCAGTGGGGGCCGAGCAGCTGATCAGTGTGAGCTGCCGCCGGGGTCCCTGGGGCACCACGCGCCAGTTTTCTGGATCAATCCCCAAGTTCGTACTTTCACGAATCTTTTGCCATGCAGTTTGATTTTTAACATTTTAATGAGCAGAAAGTGCCTCTCCAGCAGGCAGTGCCCGCAGTTAAAGTGCAGGGCATGAACCGCGTCCCGCGGGGACCGGGCCCAGCCGCGGCTCCGGTGGCTGCAGGACATGCACCACCTGGCTCCCTGTCCCAGGGTTCCAGCTCTTTTCATAATCAAAACGCTGCTGACATTAGAAACCCCACATGGGTTTTCTAAAATCCTTCCCAATCAATAAAGCCGGTACATAACTTATCGGAGACAACACAGAGCTCATTGATTAAGTTTGGTTTCAGTAGCAAAGTTTTCAAAATAAATGAGGCAGGAGCACCGTGCGCAGCCCTTTGTGTCACAGCCAGCCCTGGAGGTGAGGCAGCCTCGGCAGGGATTTCCTACACACACACACACACACACACACACACACACACACACACACACGAGAGACACTTGGAAAGTGTGTGGAAAGCCAGGCTGGGAACACACACAATACACACTGGGCTTGTGGCCCAAACCATCTATTGACACGAAATCCTAAGAAAGCTCAACAATGCTGCAAAATGTGCATACGCACTGCTGAATTTAATATGCAAGCTGTAGCTGAAGTCCTTTTATTTTTAAACCTTTCACCGTATGCTCCCACTTCCAAATCAGCAGACCAACTGCAGATTCCCTTAAATATAACTCTTTATTTCTCGTGTTCAAGTGAGCATCAATGAGAATTATCCCCTGTGCAGCTACAGTTAAACAAAACTGCCCTGATAAATGATATGCAAATGGCCAGTCTAGAGAAGGGGCTGCTGCAAAGCATCTCCTCTTAGAAAGGCCCATGAGACAACAGACATGCAAGGGGAACAAGGAGTGTAAGGGGAAGTTGAACAGAAAAGGAATTAAAATACAGGCAGAGATCTCTGAAAAACAATGATTAAGGCAAGACACTCAAATATGAATGTGAGTCAGAGCAGGGACAGCAGACACCACACAAACCAACAGGTTGGGAACCTGTATTTGGAACCCTACTGGGAAACCTGAGGAAACTCTGGATGAAACGGAAAAGCCAACCCAGAGTATAGACTGGAACTTTAGCTGTGGATCCCGGGGGGAAGGAAGCAACCCGAAAATCCCACAACTGTAGGTACAAGAGAATGGAGCACAGCAACTAGCAGGAGCTTCCCATGGAGACAAGAGGTGACTCTGTGATGAAAAAGGTGGATGCTCTTTTGTTTCCCTGGCCTTAAACCAGAGGTGAAGTACAGCTGAGGCTGCTGTAAGTGAAGCACTGAACAGAGGGGGTGGAAATACAGTTTGCATCTTATCCAGCTCGAAAGAGCATCTGAATCCAGGAAACAAGCGTGAAACCCTCCCTCTTCCATGGGGGGACACCAAGGGAGTTCCAACATACCAAAACAAGGATGGAGAATGAAGGAGAAACTGGAGAACAAGGAGGGCCCAGACAGGAAGGGCAACCAGCCTGATGGGATCAGGGAATGTAAGAACAGGGAACATGATCCCAACTTGACCAGCAAGCAACTACAGGTGATTTTTTTCCCTCCTCAGAAGAAACATCAAATTAAAACCCTACAAAAATGTTAATATAGCAATAAAAAGTGCTAAGACATTATCTGAAGCAAAGTATTGCCCAATTGAATTTGGGCTGTACATTAATCTAGCTTATACCCCTAGAATTGTAAACTGCTCTTAGATTTAATTCACTTATTTGAATAATTTTAATTTAACAATTGATTAAATCATCCACTGCAAGGGAATAACAGGCTTAAGAATTCAAAAGTTGTCAGTGCATCCAAATAACCAACTTAAACCTGACGAAAATTCTGCTTAAAGCCCCAAGGGTGGTGAAAGAAAAGACACAGAACCATCCAGAACACCATCAATTCTGTAGGCTGTGCAGGGTTGGACAGAAATTTCCAGACATTTTCCTAGGAAAGGGAACAGCTTCCTGCACAATAATGATCACCTCAGTAACAATGTGGTAACTTTAAACATTTCACAAAGCAACTCCTCACAATTTTATTTATAGACTATGAACATAAGAAAGCAAAGCCAGCACGGACAATTCAAGCCCTATAACCTGCCCAGAGCTCTGCTCTGAGTGACAATCAGGGATCATTCCAGCTTCTGTTCTGAAATTTTACACTTGACTTTGCATTTGTTATTAGTTCCAGCTTATATTATCTCACATCAAATTTTCCCAAAGTTATTACAGAGCATTCTCATCAATTGCCAAATGCTGTCTAATTTGTAGTTGAAATCAGAAGCCTTTCATTTCCAGTAGCCTATAAAATGGAATTTCCAAATTCCTGAGTCAGTCCCCTGCACAGACACTGGTGTCACACAGCCACAACAAGCCACTGAGATTCTGCAAGATGATGAAGCAAAGAAAACAGATTTCTCCACATTTTAAAGCTTTCCCTACTTTTGAAAAAATTGATAAAGCAGATTCTTTTTTTAAAAAATCACTGCTTGTTTAAAATATTTATGGCGAATTTCTTACTGCATTGATTTTGCAATACTGAGCATTACTGAATTTTGTAACAGCCAAAATATTTTAGGGATTAATTTTAATCAGTTCTTTAAGAAAATGTTCTACCCAAAAAATAAAATCAGGCCATAATTTGTTTACTAGAATTATTTTAAATTACCTGCATTTAGTTTTATCTCTACTTTTCTAATTCTAGTGGTATTCCAATACAACTTTACAGCACTAGATCACCCATTTACTTCATGTTCCAGAAATCCATCAGCTCTTTCTGAGCAATTCTAAAGCTTGAATCAGGGGAGGGGTTTTCCCCCAAAGTCTGAGGGTCAGCAGGGGAACGGGGCCAGTACAAAATAACATCATTTCACTGAAGGCAACTGAGTGTTCTCAGGAAAACGCTGGTTTTAAAAACAAAGAAAAAAAAACCCCAACACACATATCCCCAATGCTGGAAACAGGAAGAGCAGGAGATAAATAACATTTCCTAAGCATATTGAGGCCTGCTAGCATTTAAATATTTTAAACGTACAAAATATGTGCACAGATGGGCAACTTTTCTCCTTGCATTACTAAAAACATATTTCAAGATAAAGCTCAAAATCCCTGAATTTTTTAAAGCTAATTGTGACTCTGTTTCTCAGGATTCACACCCCAAGGCCAGAGCTTTCCTGCCACCAGTCCTTCAAATGTGATTTGGACATTACACGGGAGGAGGCTCCAAGCCTCCCTGAGGTCTCACTCCTTTTACAACACACGCAAAACCAGGAGATAATGGGCCTACGCTGAATTCCGGGCTCTGCTCGGCTCCTCCTGGGACACAGGCCTAGCAGATGTGATAAAAACTGTGTCAGAGAAGTAGCTCCAGTTTTTGCCTTAATGACAACTTCAACCTCTCAACTAATAGAACAAAAGAACAGGAACAACTATTACTTTTCTCCAGTGGGGAAAAAAAAAAATCCAAAAAGTAAAGTTGAACTAAATATTTAAGCAGTTTTTCAAAGAGATCTCCTCAATAAATGTCTTTAAAATCACTGAAATAAAATTTGAGATTTAGTTTTATTCTAAGAGAAATAGATTTGAGCTAACATGCTAAAAAAATAATCTACGACTGCTGTTGTAGGTATAATTGTTCCAGTCTTAAATCACAAAGAATTGGAAAATTATACAAACAGGCATAAAAAAACATCAGGTCCAATTATGTACATAAACAGTGATCAGTTAGTAAAGATAAGAAGTGTCAATCTTAGAGAGCTGGAACACTGATTCAATTAAACATATTTTAAACATTTAGTCACTAAAAATGAAGAGTACTTTCACTTACACGTTTAGCAGAAATTAGGTGAGAACTATTAGCTGTGAAAGGATAATCACATCCTGCACAGATACACTGCATCAAAAACAGAGCTCTAAATATATCCCTGGGTTAACATTTGTTAAATATTATAATTCTGGCTGGCTTAAGATGACTGGCCTTTCAGCCCAACGCTCTATTCAGCTCCGAGCACATACCCACTTAATCAGCAATCATTGTTCTCTGAGGCAGGACTTTGTTGTCAAGACAAGCACCGAAACCTTTAAAATATTTCAGAACTGGCATAAGAAAAAAGTGATCTTTGTCAAACAAGGACAAATTTATGCAAATCTTTTATAAACATTCACAAACATTTATTTAGCTTTTGAAATGTTGGCCTCATTTGAGAGCATGAAAATGAGGGGGAAGTAGGAAGATGCAAAGGACAGCTTAGAGGCTGGCACACTACATAAATATTCAGAAGGAAGATTATAGGATTCATGTTAGGCTGTCTTAGGTTTCTCCAAAGTCCACATAGAATACCGAAGAACAAAACTAACGAGAAGTAGAGCAGATGTTAGACAATGCACCAGCCCTCTTTTCCACACTCACTTGGCTATACTTCGATGCTTTCATTTTTTCTTTCAATATGGTCAGGTCATTCAAGGATTCTCCTATAGACTCTGTATTGTGGCTACAGAGCTATAAGCTGGACCTCTGTCAGCCTTCCAAAAGTTCCCAATGAAAAGGCATTATGCAAATTGTACCTCTCCTACTCTCTTTTCAGGAAAAAAGCCTCCAGTATGCAGCCATTGGAGTATTGGGAGTCCCAGCCTTCATTTCTGTATGGCTGTGTTTGCCTTAGGGCCATGCTGCTTGTTTTGACAGTGGATCCCCCCAGATAGTTGGGATTAGTCGAGCTTGTTTAGATAAACTTGAAATCAAGGCCTTCTCTAGGTAGACAGCTAGATGTAGCTACTGAGTTTCCAGCTGCCTTCTGCTTTCATCCCAACACAACTGCAGATTCACAGCAGAGATCACAGCCACAGGCTATGTCACATACATAAGTACAAAATTAAAGGCTGCTAAAAGAAGCCTTTGTAAGTCTTAGTGCTAAAATAAGGAATCTGTACTGCATAGTTTAAACAAATTATTGAAGAAGCACCAATAAAGGTCTGCACTGAGAGCTAACAAGACGTGCAGGGAAGAAATGCCCTGTTTACATCTCTGGGCAAGATCTCTGCTAACCACTGCTGCCCATCCCCTGCCCAGCCTCACCAAAATACTTGCAAGTAAATACTCCAGCAAAGCAGTGTCTGCTAGAAAATGAGCTCTGATAGCAAATACAAACTTTATGATCACAGCAGACTATTAGCACAGCACTATTCCAATTAAGATTTTCAGTCATACACTCAACAAGATTTGATCTTTGCTATAATCAGATAATGCAAACCACAGGAATTCATTTACACAAATATAATATGTTAAAAGGGCCAGAGCAACAAACCTAAATAAAAACCCGAAATGAAATCCCATCCATGTGACTATGTTACACCTCTATAAATTTACACTGTAGCTCAGCCCCAAGAGGAGATGCATTTTTCAGGGGATAGGGAAAAAAGCCCCACAAACAGTTTTGGCTTTTAAAGATTGTAATCTCTTCTAGCTGGGTGCAAATTCTCATATACACTTCTGCTGCATCCAGGCACAACAGATGGGAAACTAAATTAAAGGAAAAATTAATCCCCAGGATGTTATAAATAAACAACCAGAAAAAAAAAAGAAACAAACAAATAACTTAGTTCAACAAATAGTAAATATCATTAAAAATCAACTCCCCTCCCTTGGTGAAGAAGAGGATGTGCAGAAACTTGCGATGTTGAAAACAACTGAAAGTCAAGAGCAGAATTTTGTGGATAAAGGGCCAGGTAAGGATTTCACACCCCCCTCAGCACACAGGAGCCCTTTGGAATCACCATTCTGCCATTCCCACAGTGCAGAAATTCTGTCACCTCTCACAGTGAAATTAAGTCATTTCACTGACAAGATCTTTTATAGAAATTCAAAGCACTAAAAAGTGTGAGAGAGTAACATTAGCCTTCAATTTCTTCCTGCCCTGGTTACCAAAGAGAATATTAGAGCATATCCTGAATTCCCTTGGTCATTCCATACCACAAATCCCCCATTAGTGACACCCTGAGCAGGAATAAGCTACAGACTGGGACTCCAAACCAGCAACTGAGCAGATGCTCATTCCTGGTGAGTACTGAGGAAACCAGTTCCATCATGCCAGTGCTGCTTGGGAGAAAACACAACAGCACTTTCAGAATCGTTCCTAAAAACAAAATTAGGGCTAAGGAAGTTCCTGAACGACCCCCTTACCCAGGTAGGATCTGCCTCTCTCAGGCCAGGAACTGTAACCAAACTGAGCAACTGTCCCAAAGGGGGCAACAGCTGCCCAACTTTGACACTTCCCAGGTCCTGTTCCTCGGGCTGTGCGTTCCCATCACACCTGTCAGAGAATTCTCTAAGGCAGGGAGTTAAGAATGATGAACGTGGCGAGGACACTCGTGCCCCCAGGGCAAGAAGAACTTTTCTAACATGAAAGTTTGCAGAGATGAGATGGAGTCAGTGATCACCTCAGACAACTGAAGGTTAGAGGAGGATACAGCTTTTCAAATTTATCAGTATTTTCACACAGTCTTTAGAATTCCAAATCTGAGAATATGCTAGAGAGAAATGGGGCCAAAACCTGAAAGCTAAAAAAACATTCATTAGCCCTGGAAAGTGGTTTTCACTTGAAGAAAAAAAAGAGCTGATATGTCCAAAGATGACTGAACTTAGAACCTGAAGTTTCCCAAATACAAAGAACTTTGGACTTCCCTGGTTTAACACACGGTAATTTCCAGCTTGTCTCTATAACATGCCAAGAGTTCCGTGCTGCTGTCCAGACACACGTGAAGGTTTGAGTATGTGAACACCAATTAATACCACCTATCAATCAATCCTCTTTCAGGCTATTTTCCAACCATTCCTTTGAAAAATATACATAAAAAAGAACAAAGAATAATGGATGCAAAATAATTTGGAAAACTCAGTTAAGGCATCATGCAATCAAAATGCTTTGCACTATCCCTTTATGAAATTATTCAAGAGTGATACTAGAACCAAAGAAAATTCCTAATCATGTTTCAAAATCAGTTCTACTGTTTGAAAAGGACAGCACTTCCAGTATTGCTGCCCATGCAAACACCATTATCACCCATCAGAGCAGGGAAGAGCTTTATGCCCATGGAGATGTGCTGACAACAACTTTACCATGCCCACATTTTATTAAGCAAAACAAAGATGCTTCCTACTCATTACAAGTCTCTAAACAATAATCTTGAAATAGTTTCTAAACTGATCTGTAGCACCAGTATAGAACTGAATGGTCCAGGGGACTGAAACAAGAGAACTTCCAAAACTATTTTGCTACTGCCTGGCTTAGCAAACCCAAGAAGAATATTACTGCCAAGGTATCTCCCATTTTAAAGAAACCCAGCTTTACTTCCAGTGAATATTTTATACTTTTATCAATAAATTTAAACAGAAGTGATAATGATTACTCACTTTAGACCTGATCCCACAACCTTTACTCACACGAGCAGTCCCACAGGATTTTAATATGACCACCTCAATGAAGGAGGGTTGGCAGGACAGGTTGTAAATTATTCATATATTCACAGACTTTTAAGACCAGAAGGGACCATTATGATCATCTAGTCTGACCTCTTGTATAACAAAGGCCATATGACTGCATCCAGTACTATTTGCACTCACTGAATCATTTGTGGCAAAATCAAATTGTGTTTATCGAACTCTCAACATCGATTCAAATTTTATATGAAAGAAAACTGAAACTGTTTAGAAAGTGGCTTGGACCCAACTCCTCACACTTCAACCCAATTATTCCTCTATTTCTATTCAGAATTTTTCTGATTACTGGACACTGGTTTTTGACATGGTTTTCACACACAGAGTCCAACCTTACCTCAGGTTCTTTCAGGCCAAAATCAAGCAACCTCCTGTTCTTGCTGCTGTTCCACCCTCCTGGTGACAGTAATCACTGCGCAGTGCAATGGCCATGCCTCTCCTGCCTTACCCATCCTGGGTGATTCAGAGTTCAGTGACAAAGCCTCCCTGTCCAAATGCAGCGTCAGGACTCAGAGTAGCAAAGGTTTCACAAGTGAGTATCAAACACTTCATACATTTACTACTTATACTGTCTTGGTTTAATACAAAGTGGCTTTCACAACACCAGGGCCACTTTTCTAGATTTCCTAAATGACTAATTACTCAACCTTTCCTACACAACTTTTTCACTTGCTTCTAAAAGGACAGCTATCATTTTAAACTACTCTTAAGGCAGGTTTTGTCATACAGTGTATGCAACCTGTAAGGCAAGAAGTTTATACTCACAGTGCTATGTGCAATTCAGAAACATCCAATTGGATTATAATCATCCCTGTTTAAACAACTCAGTCCCCTCAGTGCACACAGACTTTTCAAGATGGGGGGTTTATGCTCCATTTGTGGCCAGCACTGTGTAACTACTCTCCAATCACACAACTCTCAACGACACAAAGAAAGTGCTTTTTATTTTTCCCTGTGTGCAATGTTTGCACAATGCTCACAGACTTGGTACAAGAAAGACCATTAGGTTCTATATAAAGACTGCCATAAAAGTTTTATAGTTTATCTATAAATGTATAAAGATTGTTGGTTTCGTTATAAACTCTGTTTCAATGCCAGTGGAAAGAAAAATTACCAGCAGAATAGAAGTAGCAATCTGCATAAGTACCAGCTTGCAAGCACACATACCTCAGTCATTCCTGGAGTAATTAACTGAGCATACAATAGTTCATCAAATTACAGACAAGCCATCATACCACTGAGAGCAGCTCACAAACAGGAACCATCACCACAGCATTTCTGATTTCCTTTCCAAATGAGCTATAAAGATTAAAACAGTCAGGGACCAAATGATGCTCTACTCAAAACAACAACAAATCTGCTGCATTTGACAAGATTGTGCAATTCTTCCTACACCTCCCATTGACTGATTTACTTTTTTCTGTTTACATATATTTATACAATAACTATTTGCTGTGACATTGTTTCTGATAAAAATTTGTATCTTTGCTGCAAACTTCCCTCTATTTAAATTAGTTGGCCCAGGAGAGCTGTTAATCTTGGCAATAATCTTTCAAACAGTGAACAGCCAAAATTCACATGGTGATAAGGGTAAGGCACCCTGGATGTGGTCTGGTGTTTACAATATTCCAATAGCACAGGGTCTCCCCTAGAAACATTAACTCCATTACTAAAGTTTTGTCAGGAACCCAAACCAGAAAATATAGTGGACATAAATATTTTTATCTTTTTTAAAAGGATACTTCCACCTATAGTGACTGCATTTTACAAAGGAACACTAAGAGTTCTCATCTGGTTTAATTTTGGAGGTCATGCCAAAAAGCCAGCACTGAAAAACTGTTGCTTGTGATACCAACAATTACTGATTTCATGTTAGGTACAACCACGAACACACAAATACACATTTTGTTCTTGAAAGCTATTATAAAACAGCCCAACAACTTAAAACACTCCTATATTTAAAAATGTATCTCAAGATTACTCCAGCCCCCTCCTGCCATTCAAAAGAGCCACATTTTACCCATTTCAAGTGGCCTGGAGCAATCATTAGCATTTTCTCCCCTTAGTAAGGCTCCTCAGTTACCTTGTCTATGACATTTTCTATAAAATATTCCCTTGCACAGTTATTTAGCAGATTTAAACCATAGATGTCATTGTGGTCTGAACGTGTCAAAGACAACTTGAGGGAAAAAAATCAGGACACGCAGAATTCACTTTGTCAGTAATTACAATCAAAATTCCTGCAATGTGGCTGGCCTGCTCATTACTTCCTGACTTTGTATCAAACCCCTTATTTACATTTCAGATTACATTTTTCATGAAACAGTAAGATCTATCAGAGCTGAGAGGACTGAAATAATGAGGGAGAAATATTTTAATAAAACGTGTTGGGTCTGCATTACTTCCGTGTCAGAAAGAAAGGTTTCTTCTGTAGCCATGGATCATTTATTCTGTCTCTAAATGAGAAGCAAAAGATGAAACTGATGAACTTTTACTGCCCATTTGTCTTTAGCAGACAATTAAGACAGAAGATCAAAATGGATTATCATACCACGCAGACAACTGGCCCAACAGTAATACATCTCCGGGACCACAGATTTGTAACTCTCTTTTATCCCTCCCCTTTCTTCTTACTCCTTTTTCCTCTCTAAAGGCAATGCTGGCTTTGTGGCTCAAGGGGAGCCAAAAGGCTGGTCATCATTATTCAGTCACAGATGTCAATCTAACCTCCCTTTTTTCTCAGTTTCTAAAGCAGTGAGGCACAATAATTTGTGACAGATTCTTTTACTGTAAGGTACAAAGAACACACAGAATAAAACATCTAGCAGCAGCGAGGGTCTCTGATCAGATGTGCTGGTACATGGGAAATACAGTGTATGTAAAAACAAGCACTGAGAGTTTAGATGAATAAAAAAGAAACTTGAGGTGTTTTTCCTTTTTTTCCCCCCCCTCTTACTAATAAATGCTTTACCTTGTGTTGATTTAACTCAAATATTCCTTCTGGATTAAATCATAAATGTTTGATTGCTAGAAACAATTTTTGCCTGCACTAACATGCAGATCAACTCTCTCCTTTGCATACAGAATACGCACAGAAAAATTGAGGGGTTTGTACTGTGGATCTTTGTCTGCAGTGACTTGGCACTTCTACAGTTTTTCTCTTCCAAAAAACTATAAACCAGAAGTTTTAAGAAATAAACCTAACTTGACTGATTTGCAACCTATATATTTCTCAGAGCTCTAAATTAATCAGTACAAACATGGATGTAGCTCTTTTACTCTGGCTTACTTCAATGTTCACAAGTAAGTGATTTTTCAAATCTAAATCTGTCAGCTCTGGACACGTTCTCCTCTGTAAGAATGTCCAGCTACCAGGACCAGAAAATACTCCTTCTGTGCATCAACAGGGAAAACATTTTTGAAATCTACTTGAGGCTGAGAAGTTCAGCCTCCTTTCTTTTGCTTTCCCTGTAAGTCTGCATATGTAAAATCTCTGACAATGTACAAAGCCATCCCCCACCACCACACAAACACAACTCTGTGTGTTTTGGGGGGTCCGACCTCAGCCGTCGGAAATTCTGACTAGAACTGGGTGAACATCTTAAGAATTTTTATGAGCCTGTGGCTCCTCTGAGTTTGATTCAGTCTTGCATATTCATAGCAATATTATACAAGTCTAATCATTTGCAGCAGAAGAAAGGGGACTGTTCAGAATTTTATAAAGTCAATTGTATTACAAGGCTCTCCTGTAACACCTTCATCATGAACACAGCTGACCATCCCAGATCTGGAGGGCCACCAGCTCACACACAACTAACCTGACACACTGTACAGTGTGCTGAGAATAAGTTAGTCCTCAGGTACACACAGAGATCTATTTATTAACAAATTACACAGCTACAGTGGCCATCAGGGTGCAGTCCTCCAAAAGGTTTAGCTCCGTGCTACACCCCAAGTGCACAGGAAGTCCTAACAATGAACTACAGTGAAAAGCAGCTCAAAAGATGCTTTGAAAGCAGTATTATTACTACTACTACAAACCTACCCAGAAGGCCTGGACAAGGCCCCCACTGCACAGAGTGATTACAGGCAAACACAAAAACATTCACCCTGGCCCTGGTGAGCCATCACAGCTCACAATTTGTGAAATGCTTTAGTCCAAATGCCACAAAATTTCATGTTGCATGAATACATAATCAGAGGGAAAGGACCTGAGATAAAACAGCTGTGCTGACCTTAACCTGTTATCACCCAGTCTCAGGGACTCCTTGAGGCAGAATTTATTGTTATATTAAATAGTTATTCAATGCCGTAAGTTTAGCACTTCCCAGGAACTGAGGTGCAGGAGCTCAGCCCAGCGCTGACCACCAGCACCCACAGGAACTCCAGTGGGCTTAAGACACCAGGAATAATCCCCCTTCCCAACCTCCAACCACAGCCCAATCCACTCCTGATGACACACAGGAAAACACAGCGTAACTTGAAGTTGTTAAATTTCCAAGTCAGTTAGAGATCCTGCGAAAAATTCCTAATCCAACCTGTTTAAACTAAATGATAAACCCCTGTGTGTTCCACCCGCACATTTGGGCTTTATACCATCTTTCTGAAGCAGAATAGAGACTGCCTGATCAGGCAGGAATTTCAAAAATGTGCTGTAGTGCCAGGTGCCCAGTTAAACACAGCTATAAACCCTGAGACAATGCAGAGAGCTCTGCCAAATGAACTGCGGCTCTGGCACCCAAAGGCATAAAGGGAAATTTATTAATCAATTTTCCCGCACGCTCTCATGTGCTCTTATAAAAACAAGACTGTAAACCAACCTTATGAGAGCCAAATTCTTCTGTTTTCTGCTTTAAATGTAAAAATTATTTTATCCTTCTGCTCCTAGTAGCAGCTTCTTTTTGTTTCTAAGAATGCATTTATCTCTTTCAGTAAAAAGAGCAGCAATAATATGTTGAACAACCCTGAAATAAATTTTGTCATGTAAAAAATTAATTACGCATTCCAAACCTGGTCACTGTAGCCCTCTGGGAATTGCCTCCGCACCTCAGGATCTGTAAATAATTGACAGATAATATTAATTGGCTTTGGATTAGTGAGCAAGCAGAGAATCACACATTAATATTTGATCAGAAGATGATAGCAACCCTGGCAGGGGATCCAAGGAGGGCAGCTGAGGCTGCTGTGTTGATAAGAGCAGGGAAGGACTTTTCAAGGCTCTCCCTTTACCCTCCTCCAGAAAGACAAAAACTGTACATGAAACACACACAAAACACATGAAACCAAAATTGTCTGTGTGTACATACACACACATACATATGTAAATATATGTATTTATATATAAGTTATTTTATAAGAGAAGTGCTGGTCCTGGACTGAATTTAGGCTGTTACCTTGTGCAGTGTATCTTTCTGGCTGCAATTTGCCAGCTGGGTTTGTCACCAGGAAATGGTGACCCAACGCACTGAATTTTGGTTAAAATCAGGCTAGTTTTGCCAGCTCCAGACACTGGTTTTTCTCCATAGCTTTCAGTGATACCAGATTATAAATCTCTCAAAATTACTTTATGTTAAGGTGTACGCTCCCTAGAAAACAAAAATATTTATCCAGAATGTGAGAGAGGCAATTAACACAGCCCTGGAACCTCTCTCCTCAAGAAAACAAGTGTGAAACATCAGATTAGCAAGCATTCCAGACTGATGCAGCATCCTTATTCCTCTGGCTGTCAGAATAAATAATATGGTAGTATTCCCTGAGAAGTTATCTTAAATTTAATTAGAGATGTTCATAAAACAACAGAATATCATGACTGAAATTATTTATATGACAGCCTATTTAAAACAGATCTCTTCAAAGCCATCCATTTTTCAAAGGGATACAGCAGAGAAGGCCACATTCCATTCCACGAAGATTCTTTTATTTAATTACAAAAAACAAACGAAACAACCAGGCAAGAGTTCAAAAGGGAGAGCAGCACAGGGAAAACCCAAGGTTACCCCACAGAGCGCCCGCCCCAGTGCCGTGCTGGGGACACTGCCCAGCCGTGCCTGTTCTGTCACAGTGACACTGGCACAGCCCCACAGGGGCTGCTCGAGCGCACCCCACACTGGCCCAACCTGCAGGGAAGGGGGTCTGGCTGTGGCAGCGCCCACTGGTGCCTCAGGACAGCTTTACTGAGGGATCCATTCGGCCATCGCTGATTCTGCTGCCAGCTCATGCCAACTCCTCACCAAGGTGTGTTCTTTCTGCAGGAGAAACCCAACAGCCTGGACCTCTGTAAACTTTCCAGGTAACATCTCCAAAAATCAGGTGCCTCGTGTTAACATCTCAACATGACACACATACAGTTCTACATACACAGTGTATGAAACTGTACGTGCACACATGAGCAAACCCTTCTACATTAACACAGCAAAGGAAAGCAAAGGACCACCTTTTAAAGCCTTAGTTTGAAAATCCTTCAATCTAATACACGAGTGAGCAAGTGAAGTGTCTAAACACACAAACAGAGGTACCCAAATGTGCTGGCATGAGCACTCTCTACACACAATTAGCAATTAAGGGACAGGACGGCTTCACACTCCAGCCCAGCAAGCACAGTAGCAGTGGTGAGATGAAACTATGCAACTATGAAGTTGCATATTTTTAAATAATTTTTAAACCAATTATTTAAGGATAAAATTTCAGGATTTCACAAAAAAAACACAAAACACCAAAACCAACAAATCAATCAAAAAAATAAATTTGTATTGCTGAATAAATCTGTAATGGTGTCTGGAATACGATAGCGACATTCCCCCCCTTCCATTGATCCACTGCTCTCAAACTTATTATAAATATATATACATGTACTGACACATATTTTATCATGTACCATTGTTTTAGGGAAATGAGGAACTAATTTTAACATAAATCCACAGTGTGTTTGCTCTAAACATATTCCTCCATATATGGCAACCCACATTCTCAATCTTGAAAGATCCAATAAAACAGATTAGTCATACAAAGTAACTGTGTGTGTGTAAACATGTATTTTTCCTGTTTTCTTAGCATCTTGAAGGCTCTTCTGTGTTCCAGGAGCTCCCTGGCACAAGGACCATATTTCTGTGAGCCTTGAAAGCCCCTTCCCATATCGCCGTCAGAGACAGGTTTGTGCAGCTCTGTGAGACACCAGGACTCGTGTAGCACAGCAGGTACAAGCTACCCTGGGCACATACATCCCTGTGAGTGTCTTTATTGTCTAAGAGCCCCGGGGGGAATTGCCCTCTGTGCCACATGCCCCCATGAAACAGGGATACAGTTTGTACACAGCATCAGAATGGCCAATCCAGAGAAACTGGAAACCCTACAGGTAGGAACCTCACCTTTAAGTTATGACTGGCAGCCTCACATTTGCACATCCTCATGTTTTTACAAGTACACATTGCAACAGCTCTATCACTTCGGGTTTTAAATGGTCTGGGAA
The DNA here is from genome assembly GCA_035583155.1 of Acropternis orthonyx. NCBI lineage: Eukaryota > Metazoa > Chordata > Aves > Passeriformes > Rhinocryptidae > Acropternis > Acropternis orthonyx. Next base: position 1,315,834 of record JAWWEU010000038.1, on the reverse strand, counting down.
TATTGATTAAACCTGCAATATCTGGAAAACAGTACACAAGGGAAAAAGAAACTTCATCACATCTTAATACAGCTTTCATCACTGCATCCATTCTTCTCTGGTAACCCAATGTGCACGTTAAAGGTGTTCTCAGCTACACTGACCTACATATAAACACACAATAAAACTGTATTTAAATTCTACATGGTCATGGCATGAAGTTCCAGGAAGCTGTAGCACCCTCACTACACCAAGAGGATTGACATAAATACATACTTTTAAATAGTGGCCCTCAAGACTCCTGACTTTACAAAATACAAAGATCTACAAAACAAACATTGCTATTACTCAGTATGGGCAGATTGACCCCCAAAAGGACAAGCACAAGGCACCTAATAATCACAATGGACATGATATCCGAATCATTCGGAACAGGAGAAAATGGCCATACAAACAGGGATGCAGGTGGGCAGCGCAACAAGCACTCAGGATTCAGCTTTAATCAGCACCATCAGTATCAGTAAAAACTGCTTCAGACCTCGTGTGAAAATACTTGGTAAAGACACAAACAGAACTGACTGACAACTCTGCCTGTACAACTAAAGTAACTTGAGAACCTCAAACACTTTAACTCGCCGTAATTTGTTTTGCACAGCGCATGCAACCAGTGAGATGCAGCTCCATTGTAGCTCCAGACAGCAAGGAAACCCTTTGCGGCTCAAAACACAGGGAACGCTGTTATTGCAGGTACTTAACAGGCTTTCGAGTGAAATGATGCAAAGTAAACACATGTAAAATACTTTTTTCAAGTTCAGGAGAGTGGAATCTATTTGCTGACACCAGAACAAGGGAAGAGCCAGACTGAAATCCTGCCCAACTTCTTGCCCGGCTGCAGCAGAGCTCGGAGCAGTCACAGAGCACTCAGCCCTGCAAGCTCAGCTTCGGGCAGGGAGACCCTGCAAACTATGACCAAACACAGTGGAAGTTAACCCCAGAAAGGAAAAAGTCACATGAATGACAGAGCTGCTTCTCAAACCAATCTTCTCCCAAACCCCAAAAGAAGAACTCAGGTTGTGCTACAGATTGAATTTGTCTGTTGATGGTAACCTAATATCTCCTGTTTATCTTTCATTACACCTGATTTTGTAGTTTCAGCTCACAAAGGTGACAAGTTTGTGCCTAAAGCAAGTGCTGACAAACAGCCATCTATTAATATTAATCACATGCTGAAACACAGCGATGGAAGTTGTAAGTTACAAGTGTAAAGCAGAAAGAATACAAACAATAACATTACCAAATAAAGCTAAATACACCATCTCACGGAATCTCCCATTCTTATATGGGTGAAAGTGCAATGAAATACATCTGTCACAAACTCAAACGGCTGGTACCAAGACAAATGTCGATTTTATTCCTAACGCTTACACTTGGGTTTAAAAGGCTTGTAAACCAATGGCACACCATATAAATTTCCTGAGATTCACTTACCAACCTGACACACATCACTGGAAGCCCTCTTCCCAGAAGATACAGCTCCATACAAAGCAGCTGCTGCACCAGCCCTCATTCCTCACCACAGACACCCTGTCCCAGGGAGGGCTGGCCTGGAAAACCACCTATGAAATGGATTACGTGGCTATTTTTGCAGCAGTTTCCCTTGCAACTATTAAGAGGAGCTTCCGATGAAACTGACTGAATCACTTCTCACATGAACAACGTGCAACTGAACGTGGGCTTTATTTTGGAAAGGGGACAGCAGAGTAAGGCTTTTCTGCACCAATTTCAGCAGCATTTGAGTGCTGGCCGTGCATTTATAGATTCCCACCAAATGGGTAACACAAAGCACCGATCCCACACTAGGGGAGTACAGCTCTCATTACTAACACACTCAGGTTTTCCCTACAGTAGTAGAGACTCCATGTCACTCTATCTGCATTATGTAGAGCACTGTATTGATTGCTCAGCCACATTCAAGCTATTATTGTTAGTATTTCATTAAATATGTGAATGTTTCCAAGCTCTAAAAGCTATTTCTGCCTCTCCCTACACAATCTTGTTCAACAAAAAGCCAAATACAGCAGAATATTGAAATTAGCTGTGAACTGTATAATCCCATTGTTCAATTTCATGGCATTTAAGACACTACCTTCCCCTCCTCACAAGTCTGGATGTTAATCCATGCTGGAACCTGATTTAATTTTCCAGATGACAGGATGGGAACATGCTACAATGGTATATTAGTGTAACTATGCTGCTCTTTTACTCTTGACTTTTCTTACATCATAAAGCGAGTTTTGCCTTTAAAAGAGGCATGCTTGGTTACTTCTAAAAATAGCACAACTCAAACTGGTCTATATTTGAATTGTATGGAAATTATGAAACCAGGGAAGTTTTCAAAAAATTACCAGGAAACACTTCCCAGAGTTAACCATGCACACCCAATGCAAACTAAACTGCTTCTTCTGATATGCGACCCAACTTAATCCATACTGGCTGCAATATACCAATCCCAAACTGAAAAACAGAGTGAAAATTACTTAATTTTCCCCTCTCTAACTAAATGATTTACCTCATTCACTTCTTTAAGGTTCTTATAGCTGCAATCCCTCTAAAATGAATGGGAATTGAATTCAGAGTAACTTTAATTTCAACACCCATTAGACATTATCATACTTATGCAGCACAACTAAACAGCAATGCAAACTTCTTTCCAAACCTCTGCAAACTCCTGGGTGTCCTGCACTCAGCACAGCCGAACACTCCTGCTTGCCCCTAAACTGCTGCAGCCTCAGGATACAGATGCCATCCCAGAGTGGGGGAAGCAGGGAAGGAGGGGAAAAGGTGAGGGGTGGGTGGAGAAAATGTGGGAGAGAAAAAATCTACACACACAAGGAGGCAGACATGGAACACCTCAGAACAAGTTCTGGCAAAAAATATGTATGGAATAAAAAACTCCATTTTTATTCAATATTCAGCTTTAAGACTTCAATCCTTTCTTCTTAAAGTGCAGCTCTATAGGTGTACAAGTCAGAAAATAAGCAAGATGTAAAAGAATATTCTACAGGAACGTCTTGCACCCCCTCACACAACCCCACTGCCAGCACCAAAGTGCGTGTGACTGAGGGTACCCTGAGGTAGCTCCGAGCACAGCAGGGTCAGGACTCAAACACCCAACCCACATGAGAACTGTAGGCAACCAAACCATTCACCTGCAGGTCACACTGCAAACCAGCACCTCATCTCCAGGATCCAGCCCCTATCCCTGGGACAAGTGAGCAGCACCTCAGACACAGCCCTGTGGCTCCCAGTCCCTGAGGGTTCTGGGCATCCCTGCAAGCCCCAGTTGAGTGACCCAGCCAGCACCGCTGCAGCTGCTGCGCACAGGAGGCCACTGACACTCACACCATAAAAATCAGACTTGCAAGTTTGCCCTCTCCCTTAACTCCCATTTGGAAGTCTGCCCTGCAAGTGCCACAAACCTCACTGGTAACAGGAAAATGCTTTTCACAGCAGTTTGATCCTGAAATTAAATACAAGGTTTGTAACTCACACACAAAATGCTGTTCAGAGTTCAGTAAAGTGATCCAAAAGCAGGAAAGACGGAGAGCAAAGGCAACATAAATTTTACATCATGGGAAACAGGAAGGGAGAAAACCAGAACAGATTAAGCAAATCACTATGATTTCCATAATTGTTTTTATATTATTAACACCTCAAGAGCCAGAGGGGCAAGTGAGGAGCAAAACTTTCCTAGACAGTGTTCAGAAACATCTTAAATGTATTTTTAAAAAATCCTTCCAAAACAAAGCAGGTTAAGACACAGGTCTTCACTTAACCATACACAGCTCTCCAGAATGAAGAGATGTGAAAAGGTAACAGCTCTAACAACACAAGAATGGCATGAGTTGTAGAGTTGTTTCTGTACACCTGAGGTGCCTGGTTTTCCGATCCCCTCAATTTTTCCAGTGCAGGCATTAGACCAGCAGCAGCTTTATGACCCATTCACAGTAAGCCTTAGATATGAGACTTTCACAGATTCTACCAGCCAAACCAACTTGCCATCTAAAGGGGTCTTGGTTACATTCACTTCACAATCCTGATAAAAAAACTAAAGTACAATAAGGGCAAAACAGAAATGACACTCGCTTCTTGGATAAGAAGCCAGGAAAACCATTCACTACCTTTTACAAAAAGAAGAGCCTACACTGGTTTCCTCATCCCAACCCCTCATCAGTGCTTTGGTGTCACATCAAGCTGGGGAACTGCCCAGCCTGGCACACATAGGTCATTTAGTCAGACTCTTTTATAGGCCAACATGCTCCATCCTAACTGCTACTATTTACTCCCCCTGAACCTCACATGGAATGGGGCCAGGTTTAATCAAAACTTTACCAAATCTTTTAATGGAAGTTGTGAAACAGTTGTGTTGCAAGCACAGCACTCAATATATAAACTACAGCTGGGGAAATTTCACTCTGTTAAACCCTTAGCCTCTTCTGTTTCACCTATACCAAGATTTCAGTTATTAAAAAGTTAGTTGTATAGTGGTACAGATTCATTTCTCTTTACTAACATTCTGAACTGTAAGGGCAAAAGCATAGGATGTTCTAGATGTTCTGAAAACAAAACTGATAGCTAGGTATGTTTATCTAAACAACCTCCGGGCAGGCGGCCAAACTCCCGGGACACCTTCCAAGGTCCCTTATCAAACCGGGCGGAAACACCAAGAATGTTATTTTTTAGTTTGACCTTGGCAAAATGCCGAGGCCTCTCAACAAAGGAGTGTGGGGAAAAAAACCTTAAAACTGAAACTGGTATATATACACATATATTTACATAAATTTACCACATATATATGTATAAATATAAAAGAAAAACCAACAATAACTTAATCTCAAACTTCCCTCTCAACAACACGCAGGTTCCACCACCCAGAACCCCAGAGAAACACACCCCAAAGAGAGGGAAAGAGCAACCCAAACAAAAGAAAAGTATTTTACTTCCCAAAGACCAAAGCTGCTGTGGATATCTCGGCACAGGAGCAGCGAGGCCTAATCTTTCTGAGCTGCAGGAGCGAGGTGCTCCCAGCACGGCCAAAGGGAGAAGAGAGGGACACTGGGAGCTGCTCTTTGACTTATAGTCGAGCTGACATCAGATGGCATGAAATAGCTCATTGGTCACTTACGTCAGCTGATACCTGTCTCTGAGTTTTTGGGGGGTTTATCAAACCCATCACAGATGTCTTCAGTGACCAGCAAACACAGAATTATTTCTTTACAAAAAAGAGCAGAAAACTTTCAGTCGAGATTAATTTTTAAACTGCTGATACAGACAGAACTAAAGCCAGAACTATCAGAAGGGGGTGCACAGGATAGAGCTAAAACTAAAACAATGGAGACCAAAACGCGAAGACAGAAGAAGTACTTATTCTGAGCCCTGTTTGTCACACATTTTTCCCATCTTCACTCCAGGTCTTCAGACCCTTTCCCTGCACTGGTTAATGACTTTGGTGCTACCTCAAGCCCACATTAAAGCACGGTTGATGAATCTTTTGAGCTTGCTTTACTATGCACTTAAGGGGATATTTCTCTTCATAACCATCTGTTCTTCTACCAACACAGAAATGCACTATTCCTGGATATCTAAGCCAAACTCCAGGAGTCCTGCAAGCAGCAAATTTTGAATGGATTACGTTTTTAATTCTTCACACACACACACACACACACCCCCGCCCTATAATTTTAGTCAGCAAATCATACAGCAGCTAAAACTTGCAAAAAATACAATTAGGTAAAATGGTACTTCAATGGTCAAGAAATCCACAATGTCTGGCTTACAAAATGAAATATTAAGTGTTTTGGAACATTTTACAGGCCCCCTGTAATAATTATACAAAAGAGTTTAAATGTAGAAGTTGAGAATGGGAACACCTACTTTAATTAGGTTTGTTTGGTTTTTATAATTTTATTTATTCCTGTTTGATCAGTATATTTTTTTCTCATAACCTTTTCACCACTCTATAAATTTAATAGAGATATGTTTCAAGTGCTCAGGCCATGTATACTGAATCTGTATCTTTCCTGCCTCTTTGTATTTATATTCTGAGACAGCAGAGTTGCCTGGTGACAGCCTCTTCACTTGCACAGCAGCTGGCAAGCCCTCCTTGTCCTGGAAATATGAAAGAAACAGTTAACTAATATTTCATGCTCTGACTTATATGTGACAATCTGGAGGTGCCACTACCACAGAGGGCACACAGGCAATCTCTTACAAGCCAAGATTTTCCTTAAGTCTCAGATGCAGGAAAGGAAGAAAAATAAAAAAGACCTTCATCACATCAAGCTAACATGCAGCAAAAATTAATCCTGATTAATGAATCCAAATTAGTGCATCATCTAGAGTCTAACAACACCAGCCACAAGCAGTGATTGCCTAAATCTGCCAGTTTGACTCAGATTTCCAGAATGCCAATTCTCAAGTTGCACAAGATAAGACCAAAGCAACCAGAGCTCCGACAGTTTTACAAGAAACAGTCACCTCTTTAATATTTACAAGGCATGTATTTCAGATTGCTCCTGTATGCCTATCTGCTGCTGAAGGTTCAAGCACATGTAGCCCAAAACAAGTTAAGCTTGCTTTGTACAGAAGCAAAAGAGTTGTATTTGATAATCAGTTTATAGCCAATTGAATTAATACCTACCACTGGCATATTAACAGCCTTCATTTTAAAAAAAGAATCTTTATTAAATTAATTTTATGAGAAATTTTTGCATAATATCATATTTTCTACTTTCCTGTGTCAACCAGATAATTTTCAATTTGTTTGTTGCTTTGAAGAAAACCAGGAATAGCACTTTAATGTCGTACTGTTTTTGAGGAATACTGTATTAAAAGGAACTTGTGTAAAACCACAACATGGCTATGGCAATCAGTCAACTACATTAAAAAACCTGAAGGAATTGCTAATGAAAACAAACTATTTTCCAACACACCACCAGGCTTTTCACTACTAGAAAATACTTTGAGTTTTATAAACATTTTTTAAGCTCCTTTATTTTCACCATTTTTCTTTTTAGTTTTAATGACAGTTTCTCATGTCTTAGACAACATTTTACAACTGATTAACTTTTTTTAAATTTCTTTCCAAAATTCACTAACCATAGTAACTTCAGGCAGACATATTATCAGACAAATACATTCATTGCTATATGGACCATCACAGTTCAGGTTTAATCTGAACTGACTGACAAAGCACATGGAACAAGTGTGTTGTAGCCAACCATAAGGTTTTGAAATGTTATGCTAAGCAAGGAAAAACAACAGCCCTTCTCTTGAGCAACTGTGTAGTTGCCCCAAGTACAGAGAGAACCCTTCCTTGTTCCACAGGCACCAGTACATACGGGTTTCTAAGCCTCCAGCTCTGTAACTTGAGCATGTTTAAACCTCTGACCTCACTGTCACACTCCCAGTATGGCCACTCTCAGCCTGGTCTCAGGTTCCAGGTGTCCCCTGTTACTGCAGCGGAGCCCCGGCCGCTCCCCGACACTCGGCTGGGTGTTCAGGGCTCTGAACGACTCCCCTCCTCTGCAGTGAAGGTCATTACCTGGACAGCAGCGGCCACACCAGAGAACTGGGCATGCCAACACCCGCAGCACTGCCCCAGCTCATGGCTGCAGTGCTTCCAGCGACTAGTAACAAAGCCCACTTTATGCCATGTGTGATGCTGCAACAAAAAGCAGGTCTCTGAGAAAGTTTAGCACACTTAAAGCAGTGCTGTGAGCTTGAAGAAAAATTTGTTTTATATAAAGAGAAGCTTGCTGATATTCAGTGCAGCTGGACAGGAAATCTATCATGTCGCTAAAAAAATTTAAAACATTTTTGCTACTGTAGAAAAGGCAAGGGTATCAAAAGGATTTTTAACCACAAAATAGAAAAAAATGTTTTCAGATATTTGATACTTCCAAGATGCATGAGAGCGCATATCCAGCTATCTAAAGGCTCCTGAGACAGCGGACTAGTCTGGTTCTAAGCAGGAACATTTCATAATCATGTTACATTTGTTTAATCACCCTGGAAATCAGGTGTATACAAACGCATCAATTTCAGTCATTTCCTTGCCCAGCTTTACAAATCACAATCTCTCAACTACACTGTCAGCCCTTTTCAGGAGCTCTGCCAATTCCTTCCATTTGCCCAACCTTAGCAGCAGATTTGTTGAAAACAATCTTTTTCCTTCCCTGTCAATCCCAAAGGTAATGTAAAGGTGGAACTTTAATCCCCTTGAACAAGCTCTGTGCACAGGTTGATCCACTTGGTGCTGAAGTGCCATCGACTCTGGTTGTGCAGAGGACATCCAGGATTGCTCGGGACAGCAAGGAAAGCTCTCCTACAGACAGTATGTCCTTCTCAAAATCCCTGGGCAAGCTGGTGGAGTAGAACACCCAGCCAGGCATTTCCCCAGAGCACCTGGCAGACGCTCCCTGGAGGCTGAGCAGAGGTGCATCACTGCCCAGTGTGTGCCCAGCACTGTGAGCAGGGCAGGGGGAGCAGTTCTCAGCACATCTCACAAACCAGAGGTGAGCTCAAGAGCCGAGGCAGCTTTCACCACACATGAGCACACCTTGAGGAGTCCGTGCTCCGTTCCTCATTCCATGCCTAACTGGGTTCCCAGGCTCTGTGCTCCCCAGCTGCTCTTTCCAGGTCTGAATTCATACTGCTGTTGTACTCCCAGCAAAAGAATTCCAACTGTCAACAGGCCGTTTCTAAAAACTCTCATTCCTGATAAACTCTTACTTGCCCTATATCCAAACATCCATTTTGGAGTACAGAAATGTACAACATTTATTTGTTGAAAAATAAACATACATCACTAACTGCAACACCACAACATTAATACTCCACACCATAACTGTTCCACAGAGAGTCCACAGCCTATTCTTAAGCGATCAAAGCAATGACAACCTTCTCTCCATCTTTTTACACAGGCATATATGTTTAATTTTTAAACATGAAAGATTAAATTAGAAGTTACCCACACAAACAAAACTCCTTTTAAAAAGGCTCAAAACACTGTATTTACATCTGCAAGTACTCACTTTATTACTACAACCTTTATAACAGGGCTTAGGTTTGCTTCAAACAAAACAGGGTTCTCAGCGATAGAGGCCCAAGAAAAAGCCCTGCATACAGTTAGTCTACAAAGAATTAACTGGATTAATTAGCAAGGGATTTGAGAAGCAGCTTGGAGCTAGAAAACCAAAACACTAAATTGTTTAAATACTTTGGCAATGGATCAAGGTTTCTAGGCAGCCCTATGTTCCATTCTCTCCTTTTTTTTTTTCGCTCGGTGTTTTAACACATTTAACCTGACGAGGTACTTTTTCATGAGATATGAATGACACTGTCAAAATACCAAAAAAAGAAGATGTGAATTAAAAAATGCCACAAGCTGTTAGCAATTCTGCCAACATGTATGAGCCCAGGCAACATTAATTAAAAATCAATAGCTTAGGACATAAATAGCTCTCATCTCTGTTATAGTGTATCTCTAACATAACTCTTTATTAAAGCGAAAAAAAAGCCAGTGTCTCTGCTATTATACTGACTGAATTGACCACAACAAAGCAAAAGGAATAAGGCAAAACCCCTCAGCCAAGAAAGCCCTATAAGAGAGGGAGGACAGGCATATGAATGATTGGAATGCTTCAGCCTTGCACTATCATTAACATGTAACTGGCTGAAACAGCCTCACTGCAAATACTTGAAGAACAAGTTACCAGGAACAACATTCCATGTTTTCAGTGCTAATATGAGTCTATACAAAGTCCTGCATGCCAAGGAAATAAGGATAACGTGCACATCTTTCTGTCAGCTAGAGCTTATTAATCAGTGCATCTGAACCAAAGACTGTAAATTCTCTGATAATTGTAAAATAAAGGTGAGAAAAGGCAGAAAATTGCAGTCAACCTTTTTCTACTTTAGTGACAACACCATCAAACTAAAGTTACATTGGAAGTCATCAAAGCTAAAAGATTTAAGCTAAACTAAGAACTTAAACCACCACTTTCAACAGCTGTTTTCACACTTCCAGAGCCAAATCTTTGAAAGTCTCAACACCATTTTCTAACACAAGATCACCCAAAGCACAGCAAGCTGGACATGCAGTTTGGGTCTGCCTTAACTCCCAATCTTGACAATTTAGACTGCTGAACAGTTTCTACAGAAACTATATTTAAAACAGAAGATGTAAGAATCACGCTGAAATGGAAAGACTAAGATTAGTTTTCCTTTTGTCTAATGACCCTTGCTTTATTCAATTATTATCAATGACAGACATATCAAAGGCTTCCATCAAGACACAGCACTCTAAATCACAGATGGAGAACTCAACCAGGCACTGTTTAGCAAAAATTTACTCATTTGACTTCAAAACAAAAAGAAAAATTTTACTTCTCCAAGAGCTATGTGTACATACGCCAAGACACTGAAGGACTCTACAGATTTCAGTGGAAGAGCAGATCATAAAATTGTAGGACTCTCACAGTGGAATTCTCAGGACAAAAGGGATTATTTTGATAGTCACATTTCCAAAGTGGACCTCTCAAGAACGTCCCGTAGCAGACACCATGTGCCAGTGCAGTTCCACTCAGCTCCAGCACACGGACCTGCTGCTGGACAGCAACCCCAAACCTTGGACTGGGACAGAGGGACAGCCAAGCCAGCCAGGAGTTAAGAGTCTGGAACATTAGGAGGTTGAATTTACTGAAAACTAGTATTACAGATTGTTTCCACTGCTATTGAGAGAAAATTTTTAGAAATACCAATCTGCAATACTGAATATACGTGCAGGACACGAGCTTCACAAAATCACATGCCAAGCAGAGCCCTAGCTATGGGCATAATCAGAGATTAATTAGGAATTCACTTCTATTATGGAATGGAGGCATAAAGGACTAACCCTTCAGATCTTAAATGGTAACATTTCACTATGTCAACTGGATTTTGAATCCTACCTTGTAGCTGTACTTTGGGACACTTCCACTTTTTCCCATTCCCTTACCATAATCCCACCTCCCAAAAATTAATTGATTAAAGCACAGACAGCAACTGTCAGCACAGGGGAACGGAAGACCCCACTTCTCACAAGATCTTCTGGTCTAGCTTTTCATTCAGCTACAGTCAGAAATTATGTATTTCATTCTCAGCTGTTCAAATTCAATCCTAGCTATTGCCAGTTTCAGTTAATCTTGTTCAAGGTGCACCGCATAAAAAGTTTTGTTGCCACCTTCAATATAACACAATTCTTCATCTAGAAAGTTGATTATGCAATCTTAATTTTTAGTAGTAGTACATTACACACAAAACTGGTGCCATTAGAGTTTCCCTTAATGGAATAAACTGAAATTCCACCAAGTTCCCCCAATAAGGCTTCATGTCATTGTAAAAATACAAACTACCACTTTATTAGTGTTTCAATCATCTTCTCCCCTGAAGGTTCAAGAAAATAAAACAATTCAGAGATTGCTAAATTATGTCTCCATTTTACTTTATAAATTAAACTGAGTAGAAGATGCACCAGCAATTTGTAAACTCTTTCAATGGACCTGATTTACATTTTTCTTCTATAAAGATGAAGATATCCCCATAACATGCTGCATTTGTGTTAAATATTAAATAAAGACACTTACACAACATGGATGGCAGAAATGGAAGATATTTCTGATATGTTTTGGAACTACTCTTAGCAGTCTAATGCTGTTTATAATGCTGGTGCAAATACCGCCACTAATAAAGAAACAAACATTAAAAAGGTGTCCTTTAAGCTTCCCTTTAAGGCATCTCCCATAATCGTATAATTTGCTCTGGACATCATTAAAATGTAAAGTTAATGAGGATTCAGCTGAAAACAGAAGAAATGTAACCTATTTTCAGGCAAAACTTCTAACACTGCAATCAGAGGGAAAACCTCTTTGATGTCTCTTTGTCTCTTCTCATTAATTTTCTTTTGGTTTAAAAAAAACACAAAGGCTGTTTAAACTAAAAAATGCCTAGAAGTTTAAACATGGTAATTATAGTCGAGCTGCAATGAGGTCATTAGGTTTTTAAAACTTTGAGATAAACAAAATTGAGATGTATGACTATTTTAAAAACATGTCAATACTCAATTTTAATTGTCCATGTGACTGATACACACTTTATTCTAAGGATTTAGTCTGGATACAGACTTGCTTCAAGATGATTTAGTGAAGGACCTAATTCCATGGCCAGGGTACAGCAGAGATATCAAGAAATACATCAAAATGAAAAGCTGTAATTACTGTATTACTGGATGCCACATATAGTATTTCTAAGTGCAACAAAACATGCTTTTTTCAAGAGAGATGGCAAATTGTGAGATTCTGCTTCTCTTTACCTCTACAGTTCATTAAAGAATAAAATACTGAACAAGTTACATCATTCCATTTACTCACTACATCTATTCTTGTTTATGAACACTGCCAAGGTGCACACTAAGTTATACACTTCTGGTTTAACATGGTAATTCTTTCCAGCAGAAAATATCTCTAAGAGGTATTTAATTACACAGCACTGATGGAATCTGTGATACACTGTAGTAGCAGATATTTTTAGCAAATAATTTACAAGGAAATTTTCTCAAACTGTAATCCAAACTATTTTTAACACCACTATGTATAAAATAAGATTATCATATACAAAAGGCCTTAAGCCACAGATAGACATACATAACCTGACAAACATAACCCGACAAACATAACCTGATCTTTAGTGTAGAAGGATCACAATGAAAACAATAAAATACAAAAAAAAATCAGCATATTTATAACATTTTTCCATTTGCTAATATCACCTCTAGATAAAATGGGATGAGATCAATAGACTAGTTTGTGACAATTTTAAGTATGAATGTTGATTCTTTTGTAGACATAGGTTATATAAAGCTTTAATAGAGGGTTTTTGCACCCTAACAAATCTTTTTAATATGTTTGATAAACTCTTCAGACTAAACTGATGAATGTCCAGCAGGTGAGTATCAGATAAAACTCAATAATACTGCAGATGCAAGTCAAGAGCAGCTCCAGGAGAGAATTTCATACCTAATGCAAAGGCGAGTTTTGGAGGCTGTGTTTTGGGTTGGGGTTGGGTTTTTTTGCTTTTTTATCTTTGCTCTGCCATGTCTTATAACAATTTGATATTGCCCTTCACCACTGACCAGTTCTAGAGACACACACCATGTTCTACAGCAAACACTAACTTCCAGGCAGATGGAGCAGTTTCCCATACCCTGGGATCTTTCCCTCCTTGCTTGTACTCCCTTAGTGTCATATTACAGAAAGATGAAGCACATCATTTAAATAACATTAAGTCAAATATGCAGCTTATAAATACAGAACATCAGCAACCTGACTGTTGTCTGCCTATACTGTGATGCTCAATCAACTGTTCTGTCTTCACATTTTCACACCTGATTCAAGTCTGCATTAATTATTTCTGATTGGTGTTTTGCCCCAGAGCAATGATCTGATTTTAGAATTTTTGGAACAGAAGACCTCAAGGATCAACTCATAGAGGTAATATTACCACTATTTATACACGTAACTACACGGTTTCAAAGTAAATGATTCTTCAAAGGAACTAAGTATGGAATTGAGTTAACATTCAGTTATGTGCAAGAATGCAATGGCAGCTGGGAGTGTAATTCCCTTCACCACCACTTGAAATCCCAGCACAGATTCTAAGTGTGGAAATTCTTTCAGATACAATATCCAAGGTACTGCTTTGAAAGTATCACTGGAAGTTCTTTTTTCCCCATCCTCTCCCCACGTGCCTGTACTGGAACAGTCAATGCCATCTGGGCCATACCACGCTTTTCTGACACAGTAAATAGGACCCTTCACTCCCGCTCCTCATCTTTGAACTTTCCACCCAGATTATGGTGTTCTACAAGGGACTTCCACACAGTCTTACATTACTTGACCATCTCTAGTCTGAATTATTTGGTTTTACTAGTTAGTTCATCAAACTAGAAAACATTACTGTCCAACTGGCCAGTTCAGAAAAAACTCTCCAGCCTATGACCCATCCCAGACAATGGATTATCACTATCAGCTGTCTCTTGCCATCCCTCCACCCAAGGTTATCATCCCCAATACTGAAGTTCAACTTCCTTGGTTTCTATCCCACCCTTTCATTAAATAAGTGATATTAAAAAATTTATCAAAATCCACTTCCATCTAAAAAAGACACAGTAATAATCTTTCCAAGAGACAATCTGTCAGCATCTGGAACTCTGACAAATGGTTTACCAAAACTTGCTAGCGCTAGCAGGACCAAAATGTCTCTGGCAGCACAAAAAGTGGGATTTGGGATTTGTTTAGATATGCTTTGGGATTTTGACAACCGTTGCTGAAGTAAAACAATAGTCTTGTATTGTTTTTACACTTTTTTGATAATAATCTAACATCAAATAATCTATTTCAATCCTAAAAAAAAAAAAAAAAAGAAAAAACCAAACCAAACCTAAAAAATACACTACACCAAAAAAACCCACAAAACAAAACCAACAAAAACCCACAAGGAAACCTGACAATGTGGCTTTTTGTTCATGACCAAAAAAATATCACAGCAAAGAGAAGCAGGGCAGTGCTGCCTCAGGCACTCCAACAGGCCTCCTTTGGAATTCCAGTTTACCTTCTCTCCTTGCAAGGAACTCCCTATAACAAAGAGAACCAGTAATAAAAATAGACCCAGTTCATCTTTTGCTTTCCCAAACTCGCTGTGCCTGCGTGCTGCACCTAAAGCAGGGCTCTGTAAGGGCTCTGTAGCACTCTGCAGTGCTCTGGGAGAATTACCAACCTACACATCAGCACACTAAAGACAGGCACAAATCCTAAACTCCAAGATTTCTATTTAAAACATCCATAGGAAGCATCACCCCACTGCAGATGGACAAACGTGCCTCACTTCTGGGACTGCACTTACAACATTAGGCAAAAAACCACCCAAAATCGCAGTTCTTAAATCTACAGGGAGTCTGCTTTAAAGTCATTACTACTTTGTTTCTTTTTCACCTGAATGACACTCTAATTGAAGGTTCTTTGCAGAAATGTCTGTATCTGGGTTAACTGCTGCTTGCAGATGCACTAAGCTTTAAGCAATAGTTAACACTCATTAACGAGATTACCTGTTGTGATTAAGTGAGGACAAACAAAAACAAACGACCTTGGAAATTTCTGTGATTGAGAATGAACTAAAGTTAAAATTACTCTGTTAAATAAAGTCACACACATGCCCCTTTAACAGCAACTGACTACTCAAAATACAATCTCCTTGCAGTTATAGCAGCCCTGCTCCTGAAGCACCACATTAACAGAGAGTTAATTGCAACAAGCCCTTCACCAAATTCTTAAATGCTTCAAATGCTGAAATATTAAATGTCTCAGTAGTATTGGGTATCTAAATTGAGTCTCTCAAGAACTCTTTTAAAGGAACAACCACTCAAATTCATCTATAAGCTGGTGAAGGAAAATAATTTGTTAGAATCACTAGAAAAGTCTCCCTAAGAAGTTTCAGTTTAGCAGTTAATTCCAACCTGCAGTTAAAAAGGCACTAGCTGTCAGTCAGTTTTCTCACCCAACTCTATCATGAAAAGAAAAACTGACAGATCACAGGAGCTTGCCTTTGTAAACCAATTCGGGAACTTTCATGCTTCTTATTTGTTAGGTTAAAGGTTAAATTGCTGACCTCTGCCCTCCTGCTTAGCAGCCTTTCCCTTTTTCTGTAAAGCTTTATTTTGGGGCTGTATTTACATGGATTAGTCTCTTTTCACGCTAAGAAGGAATCTGTTCACAGCCAAAGCCTTAGTTCTGGTTGTACAAAAAGCAGTCACAATTATTCAGCAGCAGACAATGACCATATTGTGGATTTACAAAAAAACCACCTCAGCCATGGCAAGTTCTGTCCTTGCTGCACAAAACAATAGAAGAAAAATCTTATCAAGCATTCAAGAGAAAGCAAACAAAGCAGGCCCACTGTGAACTTGATGAAGATGTCAAGCTCCTTTAAAAAAATATAAATCAACAAAAGAGTTTAAAGTCTTGTGAGTGAGACTTTCTGTGTTGAATTTTTCTGTCTAGTTAAACAGTGCCAGCATAGCAATATAGTGCAGATTAGTAAATACCTGGGAGATAGAAAAGCCTGTAGACTGAAGTAGTTAAAGCATGAAGTAAAAAGGCCAAATTGCTCTCTTCCCACAAAATAAGTTATAGCAACAGAAAAACATTCAGTTACAGCTGATATTAGCATTTGGGAGGTTTAGTAAACCTAGTATCATCAGATAAGGATACGCTTAAAAATGTGTTAGATAAAATCTACAATTACTTGCAATATGACAGATTCTAATATTTTTTCATAAAGTGAGTTTCTCATCAAATTGAGTTCTGCATTTCATTTATACTGTAAAAACCAAACTGAACTGTCTTCCATTGAAACAGTTCAAACTGTGCTCCTGCCCTACCCAGACACTGCAGTCCCAGTAAGCTCTTTGTTAAAATCTTCCTCCTTGTTTGGACTTACAAGCAAAGCAATCAAATGGAATCAGAAAAACAAAGCAGCAGCTTAGGAGAATTAGAATTCCCAAATACCACCTATCTACTTAGGTTTGGTCACTTTTCCAATCCTGCTTTAGGAAGTTTGGTATAGCAACATAACACCATAAAGATGGGACAGGAAAACTTGTGATTCCAGCCCATGTTCAACAGAAAGCCCTTACTTAATGGAAAGGAATAAGCAGCAGCAGTGTCTGCTTTGCAGAGACAGAAACCTGCTGGTTCTCTCTACCTGTGAAAGTCCTATCATGGAAACCATAGTGACAACTGTAGAATAATTTTAGGGCTCACGTACACGGTGACTTCTCCCAGCAGAGTTAAGGACTTCGATTAGTTTAAGTTATACATTTGTGATCTACTGGGAAGGGGGGGGAGGGAAAGAGCTATTACAACCCAAGGCTAGAACATGAAAAGTAAAGAAGGAAGTACTTAAACTACTCACAAGCTTCTAGTAGGAACAAGATTAGTAGTACATGCTACTCTCAGAGCCAATTCAAATGCAAATTTCATCCTTTCACTCAAACAATGATAAACTACCTCAGAGTTAATAGTTTCCTTCTAAGATTCATCTCCCTTTTCAACTTAGTGGTATGTTTTCGAGAAAAGAAAGAAGCACATGGTGAGTCTTACAGCAAGACCTTTTAAATTCTGTCATAAAAGAAGCAGCATAAACTACATTTCCTTTCCTAATCCAGTGAACATTTGTTAAACTCTAACACACTTACACTTTGTCCACGCGGTCGCATTTAGGCTTCTAACTTACCATGCTTTTAAAAAAAAAAAAAAAAAAAAAGAAAGAAATCCTTTAGCTGTACTAAACCATTTCAGCTTTTTCCTTGAACACACAGCAAGAATTTATGCTACACTCACAAAAAGATGAAAGATGAGGTCCTTGGAGAGAAAGGCCTTTTGGCACACTACATGGTAAAGCTACAGATTTGACATACTTTTATAATGTCTGCTTTGGCAAGAACACAAAAACCCCACACAAAAGCATGGTACGTCCTCCCAGACAGGGGTGTAGGGGGTGTCCTACTCTTGTGAGCATTTACTTTCAAATGCTCTTACTTCAGAGACTATTTTGATCGGTTACTTTAGACTAACAAATTCTCTTTTGCTACATGAACAGTTTGACAGTCAGACTACAATTCTCCTCACAGACCTATCTAACAAGACAGAATCTTTGGCTGAGGTCCAGCAAGAGCCTTAAATTTGTCACATCCTATTTCTGATGAATGATCTGCAGCAGTTTTAAGATCACAAAATGCTTTGAAAGTTAAAAGAAAAATTTCACAAGTAGTAAGCTTTCACTTTCTTCATAAAGGTATTTAAACTAAAACTGCTAGTGGATTCTTTTTACTTCTGCATCTCAAAAAAAACCCCAAACAATCTTTTAGCCGAGTTAATAAAATAGGAAACAGTTGCAAGGCACTTTACTTGCCTACAATGTGTCAAAAGGCTAGAACTGGATTTCCAGAAGTGCTTAAGTGCTTTAAGCAGTTATCATTTGTAAAAGAAACAATGCAAGTTCTTTGTAACTTACTACCTCAATTTCTGTGAAGTTTCACTATTATGAAATGCCATGACAAACAAACAAATCACAATCTCATAAAATGCTATTTTCTCCTTCCTTTACATAAAGATTAGAAATATGAAAAGAAATCCAGGAACATAGTGGTATTTCACACAAAGCTCTATTTTGCTCTCAAATTATCCACAGCAGGTAACAATTCTAAAGAATGAGAGAAGACCAGGCACCAAAGACACAGACTTACCATCAAAGCTTATTAGTTTTACTTTTGGTCAATATTTTCCCTAAAATATTTCATTTTTAAAATAAAACCATGACTTATCTTCTTTTTCTGAAAGTAAGTGTGTGGGAGTTGGTGAGAAGCACTAGACTTGCAAAGTTCCTATCCCTGACATACTTACACCTGACACACACAACACGGATTTCTCACTGGATAAACTCCATGTACTGACACTGTAAAAACGCACACTCCGCTCTTTCTATTCTAGTTCACTGCTTCGCACTTTCAGTGAGAAGGCTCCAGGCCCCAGAGCAGTGCATCCCTACAGAGAGGAAACACCGGGAGGCCTGCGAGGATGAACAAGGAGCTCCTGGACAAACTAAACACAAGCAGGCAGCTTGCAGAGGGTGGAAGCAGGGAATATAGCATGGGAGGAATGCAGAGAAATTGCCGGAGCAGCCAGGGATCAGGTTAGGAAAGCTAAAGCCCTGGCAGAAGGAAATCTGGCCAAGGGCATCAAGGGAAACAAGAAAAGCTTCTCTAAGTATGTTGGCAATTAAAGAACAGGGAAAATGTGGGTCCTCTCAGGAAGGGCAGGGAGGGCTGGTTACCCAGGGCAGGGAGGAGGCTGAGGGGCTCAATGGCTCCTTTGCCCAGAGAAGCTGTGGCTGCCCCATCCCTGGAAGTGTCCAAGGCCAGGTTGGAGCAACCTGCGATAGTGGAAGATGTCCCTGCCCATGACAGGGGGTGGAACAAGATGATCTCTAAGGTCCCTTCCAACCCAAACCATCTTGTGATTCTATGATTTTTTTAAATTCCAGTTGATATTTCACAGCCACATGGCAAACATCCTTTGCTACTTTCTCACTTTCACTCTTCCAGTTCTCTCCCCATCCCACCAGGGCTGGGGGAGTGAGCGGCTGCGTGGGACTGAGCTGCCAGCTGGGGTTAATCCATGACAGCTACACAAGCTTTGGAATAACAAAATAGAACAAGTTTTACCAGCCCACAAACCAGACATTCCCCCACACCAGGACAGTTGCAGCTTTGGAGCAATTCATTCTCCTCAAGACAGGTCAGAAGACTGATATCAGAATTAAGAGCATTTTAAGTATCAACAGCACTATTATACTAGACATGGACTTAAAAAACAGTAGTCTCAGTTAATCTGGGGATTGATTAAAGGTTGAGAAGTAGTTTTTCAAAATTGCCTCATAATTTGCCCCTTATACACCTGCTATAGATTTTGCTTTTCTTAACAGTAGATGCTCCTTACCATGTAACATACACTCCCTGACTGCAGAAAATATAACAGTTCATCTATATTCTTGGTTTTCTGGCATAGAACAGCCAGTCAAGAAGATGAAGTAAGCTACATGGAGGTTTCTAGGTCTGTGTTTCTGAAATGGTGATTTGCCTGGGATATGGCAGAGCTGTGAAATACAGTTGACACTGTGGAGAACCAAACATTCTTCATTTGAAGCAAAATCACAAAATATTTGGGGATACATAAATCTAAGGGTTCTGAGAATAAAGGGCACCTCTTAAATATAAAATAAAATCAGTCAGGAAAAATATCTTCAAAGATTAACCAGAAAGAATTGATAGCTTCAGAATATATGAGTTGTAAAAACAATTATTAAAACTTTTTCTACTCCCTAAAAAGAATTTCTGACAATTTGGCACCCACAGGTACATACAATAAACCTAAAAACTCAACTAAGTGAAACTCCCACAGAATCAGTAAGTTTATAGAACAAAATGTATACTAAATTCTCCAATTAAAAACCTGTAAAGTAGTTTCCGTGCTTTTTAACCCACCTTCCCACAGCAGGGAATTAATCCCTCCAGGGGGATGCAAACAAACTTCAAAGAGAAGATTATACCCAGACACTAGTACTGTACAATGTAATGTTTATGGTCAAATTTGTTCAGATTTTCTGGCACTAGAATCCAGGTCAGATGTGCAGAAACAAAGACCAGTTATTAAAAGGGCTCCTGCAGTTACATCAAATAGTTGTGATGGCACAGAGCAGTAGGACAAGCCAAGTCTGTATTCCTGTTACAGCTCCTATGGAGGCTCTGGCAGTGCAGGACAGAGTTGCAGCTATTTGACTTTTGCAGACTGTAACAAACAAATATGGACAGAAAAGGAGGGAAGGGGCTTTCCAGTCAATAAAATATCCTATTGTTTCATTATACCATATCTGCAACACACCCATGATCATTTCATAAAAGACAAAAGAAATATTACTTCAGTATATGCTGACTAATCATAATTATTTAATGTTGACATCTCCCCTTTTTGTAACATTCTAGAGACTGAACTAACATAAATCCCATAAATTCTGGGATTATGAATTTCAGCCTTTGTTTTTCCTGTTTATTTGATCAAGTTCCTCAGGTTACATAAAAGTGCAATCAAAAACTCACAAACACACTTACATGTTTGTTTCAGCAGTTTTGGGACATCTCTACCATAAACACAGGAACACTTGTCAAAAATAATATTATAGAAACATACTTGCATAATTACAGCTGGATAACAATGTTGTGTAAAAACAGTAAACCAAATCGTACATAAGCTGTGTCCATGCCTTATTTCTAGATAAAGTCGTTTGATCAAAAGGAGAATTCTGGGAGCAGATAAAAATACTGCTGTAGACAAGTAAGAAAGAGGGAGCAAAAATAAACTTCACACAAGATGTTTTAATGGTATTGTTTTTGTTTTATTAACTACCCCTTTCTTACATGAGCAGCAAACATCAACTGAAAAAGCACTTACTTTTTCAGACTACTGAAGAAAGTTATTTCTGTTTTAAAAGACCAAAAAAAAGGGCAAAACAGTTAAAAGAAATCCGAAAATTGCCCCTAATCAGGGACAGAGGCAAGAATTTCTCATTATTAGCTCTAACTGTAAAAGACTGCACAGAACTAGTGATTAGGATATCTCTAAAAGCTAGAATAGCATAATATTAAATACACTTCATTACCTCCCAATACATGCTTCTCAACAATAGTTTCAGCCCATAAATAGGTAGAATTGCAGTGCAAAACAGTACCTTTCCCAACGCAACTGATTCCTGAGTGGGTCACTTCTGCATACACCTCAAAGGTAGTTTCTGGATTTTGTCTGAAAGGAAAACAAAAGCATATAGCACACTGAGCATTTGGTTGAAGTGCACTTGCAATTTCACAGTCCAAAAGTGTTCTTGGCATGCACACGGAACAATGAGAACTAGAGAAACTCCATTTCTTGGGTTCCAGCCTGGGCTGACTCTCATCAGACCTTTCTGCTGTACAAGACATGCCCGAAGCTCGGAGCAGTCAGTGTGAACAGGGTGTCTAACAAACTTGTAGAGAGAACATAAGAATGAAGCACACAGAACCTTTAAGTCAATTCCATTGTTGTGACTAGTCTGCATTTCTAGACAGTAAATATCACCCATCATTCAGAACCTGCCAGAAAAACAAAGCCACCTCTTCAGTATCACTTTTCAGATTGGTGCTCACAAAGACAAGTTAGTTCAGACAACAGTAATTTTTATTACACGTGTAACTTACAAAAGCAAGTTCCTTTGACCTCACCTTTAGTTTCAAAGGACAAAGTAAATCACCTTTGTGCTAAATACAGGGACTTTTTTCAGGAAAAAAAAAGTCCTGAATACTCTTTTCACCAAACTGAAAACAGTCACATTGTCCAACATGGAATAAACAACCCAGACTCACATTTTCATTACTGTGACCCTTGAGTTCAACTTCATGACACCTTTTTGCTCAGGAAAAAGGAAAAATAAAGAAGCTGCAGTCAAGAGGCGGCAAAGTCATTTCATGCACACACTACTGAGAAACTTAAGAGGCTGCATGTAGGGTGAAGAAAGTTCCCCTTTTTAATACCTGCCAACATATTTCTATATCTTTGTCAAAAAAAAGCCATGCTGGAGAATATTACAAATGCACAAGGTTTAGCCTCCTGAGACTCCAGAGCCTTAAATCCAGGTTTGCCAGATACAAGGAAATAGGTGCAATAGTCAAAAGCAAGACCCAACTGAGCTACAAGACATAGATGAAGCTTGAGGAAAGAGACTTGCTCTGCTCAAGACTTATAAATATACCAGCACTAAAAGTAAAAAGCTAATGATATTACTTCAAAACAAACAAAACATTTAGTGTATGTTTTCAGTTCTTACTAATGTAACTCCGTAAGTGATGCTCTGGAATTACACTTCATAATGTAATGAGCATGCAAAGGCAGCAGGTGATTATATAAGAAAGAATATTTTGAGATAATTCCTGACTAACAATTTTAGCTACCCCAGAAATTTTTATGAGATTAAAGAGAATCACACATTACAGTGTAATTGTTTAGTTACTGAAATAAGCATTTTGCAGGTCTGAACATGTGACACTTTATTCTTAGACTTTCTGGTTAAAGTCAAGAATCAGAATTGTATAATTACTGCTCCAAATTTATGGCTGCTTGTATAGTGATAATGTTGTCTCCTATGTGTTAATGCAAACTATCTAACATTAGAAAATTGCTGTGGTATAATTAACTTGTGAATTTTTAACTCCCTTACAGTAAGGATGCAAATAATGACAAGACCCATAAATACGTATGCTAGAATTCCTAACAGAATGATAATCTAAAAAATGAAACTCATCTTACCCAACACCTGAAACCAAACAGATAAACATACCAAGGAGTTCAGTTTACCCTTCAGAGAATTTCTACTATTTTTAATCCTACTTTAACACCAAAAGGGATTAAAGAAAACATTTCTAACCATGCCAAAGGCCCACTTAGTCTAACTCAAGTGGCTCTAAGCCAAACCCCACACCTATTTAAACCGACAGAAAAGCTCCCATTGCTTTCAGTAGCATAGGATCACGCTCCTCAGTTTTACAGAGCACCTCTCAGGAGCAACAATGGTTCACAATTCAATTAATGGTAATTTAATTTGCCACCAGTTCCCAACTGATTTGCCTTAAGTAGCTGGGTTTTTTCAGAAAACTACATTCGTAACTTCTGAGGAATCCAAAGTCAGCTGCTATTGTGCAATATTAAACACACTTGCATAATTCTTGCTGTGCTACTCAAGTTGCTGCACATAATCTGCTGCAATACTTGAGTTTAGCTACATTCCAACAATCATGGTACAGCATTAGGATGGAATGATAGCCACACAGCACCAAGAGTATTTTTCCTCTCATACATACTGCTGTGCAGCCTTATCATACCCTCCTTGTTTATGTCTTTATTTTTAGCACTCTGTCTCCTTAATTAAAAGTTTATAAATTTTATAATATTTTTACAGCTAACGGTTAAAATAACAAACACCCTTTTAGTAGTATGTTGGAGTCCGAGTTCAAATTCCTTAGTGAAAGCACTGTGTAACACAGCTGGCAGGAGCACAGACTATATACCAAAACTTTCAGACAAAAAGACATCACATTTTGTATTTTAATTTTCCATGACAAATATCCATTTATTTCCACAAACAGTGAAATTGAAGTAGCTTTGCCAAGTGAGAAACTCGGTATTAAAGGCTGCATTCAACAACCAACACCTCTGTATGAGAATGAAGTCATTGTTGGACTGTGGATATTTTATAACTTTTCAGTGGAATTAAGGAAACAAGTCACTATGAGACTTCATACAGTTTGCAAACACAGCATAAACGTGGTCATAATATGTATATTCTGCAGTCCATTTCTATGACTATTTAAGTGAGCTGCAGACATCCAATGCCACCTGTGCATCACACTGAAGTCTCGACCCCCTGCAATCCTCCCCAGCATTAGAGCCTTAAACACACACCCCAAGTTTTCTTTCCTCACTGAAAATCAGACCCACATAGTCACTTATCAGCTGAACATAGATGCAATTGAAAAAAACAAATATAGTACATATATTTACTAAACTGCATAGTACCTCATTTATTTGCAAACTGGGTAACTTCAGAAGGAAATGCAATACTACTTTGTAAACAGAAATTTAGGAAAGAGCTGTATGAGAAAATTATGCTTTTATGATAAATTCTAGTTGTATGAATTACTTCAAATCTCTGATGCAGAAATAACTTCAGTATCAAATGAATCAATATGAAATTCAATTTTACATTGAAGTAATACAGTATTTCAAATAAGGTGTTATGTACCTTTTGTTGTGGAAAATTTTAGTCTTTAGCAAACTCTAAGAGATTCATGAAGAATAAAATTAAACCAAGTCCTTCTCCGAAGCTGCATGGATGGAAGTACATATCTTACATATCTACAGCCTATTTTAATTCTGTCAGGAGCATTTTTTCCAGTGTAATAGTACTTATGACAGAAACTATCATTCTACTTAAAAACTGAGGCATAAAACAGAAGGCTCACGCTGCCTGACAATTAGTTGTCTTATAACAAGATGTAGTTGCTCAACTCTTGCAGAAATAAAGTTATTAGCAGAAATCTGTGATGGCTAATTCAATTCAGAAATTGCAACTGAAGCCTTGATTAATTTCCATATATTTAACTGGTATTCCCTTGGTAGATAATATTGCACCTCAGTATATAGCAAACTTTATGTTAAATACATGAAAGCTTTCCCAGACGTATACTGGGCATCTCTAGTGTCATCAGTGAAATACAGCCACCTCTGGAAAGGAACATGCCAAGTGTTGTTACAGTGCAATGCGATTCTGCTGAACAGACTGCTCCTGACACATTATTTGAAGTAAATAAGTAAAGAATCCTTTCTGTCTTGTAAGGAGGAGTACGAAGGCTATGGAGCTGTAGTAGCAGCAGGTTAATGAGGCTGCTATCCTATATCCCATATCCTCCCTCACCTGGCTGGCACAGAGTGCTGGCACGTTTCCTGTGACATGCTCCGACAGGGATTTACCCAGCACTGTAACCCAACACTCCATGTGCCTTGTTTCTCGCCTGCAGCTATACAGAAGCCAAAAGCTTACAGGACTGCTGGCAATTCCATTGATTTCTTTCACTTCAGTCTGATGCAGCTACTGATACTTTTCTCTAAGCGATCTTTCACTCAAATGACTCATTATTATACACCCATTAGAAATCTAACTGACAGACATGCCCAGGTTCCATGCAGAGTCTATCACCGTGTGCGCAAGGCATCCTGTGCCAAGGAGTTTAATAACCCTCACAGTTATCAGTCTATTGCAAGAAGCAAGAGACCTGGCTACCATTTTTTTACTGGGGCTCCAGCACATATTGGTGACACCTCTAAAGGAGATGTCCCTCAGCATACCCAATTATCAAACAGTTTTCTCAGTCACACTCCCAACCTGCCCCAATAAGGGAGCTACTTACCAACTTTAAAGTCTTCGCTGGATTACACATCCAGCTCAGAAAAGCAGACCAAGAAAGCCTCTTACTCAGACAGGCTCTTTCATTCTTAAAATATTTAAAGATGGTTTGAAATTTTCTCCTTACTCTAGTTGGGCACAGTGTTCTGTCCAAAATGAAAAAAAACAATTTACTAAGTTTAACTTAAGGCAAAGTTGCTTATTCACTCAATGGGCAAAATGCTTTCTCACAAAGTCCAAGAAGAATGAAAAGCAATGTTTATCTGGGGTTATCACCTGTGTTTTCCTGGTGACTGGGAAAGACACGAGGTTTATCTGCAACCTTGAAAGACAAGCTTTGCACAGAAAAAATCCACTGGCTGCACTAAATATTTCTAACAGCTACATCTCCTCCCTGCCACCGGTTTCTGGTTGGAACATCTGCCCTGCCTGATGACATTCACATTCAGCAAAGTCTGCTCAAAGCCATTTAAGTCCAATTAGCAATCACAAACCCAAAAATGGTCAACACAGCCTATGGATTCAGTATGCACACAAAAAAATCCTGCATTTAAAGTAAGCATCAACCTTTGACTAGATTTAAGATACAGTCATAGCAAGAAGTCATTTTGAATCATAAACCTAAAGTGATTCCAGCAAGCGTGACCACTGCAAGACCTGAAGGTGCAGTTTAGAGATATAGCTTGCTCTGCTGCCACAATACCAACAGTTTTAGATTCTACCTGTATTTTACTGTAAGTTTAACTAGCTTATCAGGCTTTGATTTCTTTGTAGCAACAGTTGAGAACACATATGCCAAGAAAATGCAAAACTAATGCCCACAGTACTCCCAAGGAAGGAGGGAAGGAAAGAAGGCTTTCTGGAACCAACCAACTGCCTCAGTGCCACCATTACAAACACTCATTACCCACTTACATATTCCCAAACACCTGGCTGAACCAACACACGTTTATGTCTATACAGCCTGTAGGCTTGGGAACAGGAAGACGTGTCATCACACAAACTATGTCCCCTCTAGTCTTGTATTCAAGTTAAACAAAAGAAGTGAAAAGCTAAAGCTCTGGCTAATCTTGAAGATCACTGTGTTCAAGAAGGAAAAACAGTTGCTGAACGGCACCTGCCGAAACTGTTGAATACAACAGAATCTAACTGGGCCTCTTCACTCTATCACCCCTTCACGCACAGATGTCAGCACTGCCTGCTTGGTGAGAGCTTTATTACACCTCTACCTGTCTCAGAGGAACTGAATTTTCCTGGACTGGCAATAGCAAACATACCAGCAGGGCTTACCAATAAGTCAACCACCACCAGTTCTATGAAAATTAAAATAAACCATTGAGAGCATGGACCTGCAGGCCCAACGCATCCCTCACTCTCCTCCTTCCCCTAGGCCCTTTTGCTAATGCACTCCGAAGGTCTCCCCGCCAGGCTGCGGTGCCCCGGCCAGCACACTCGAGACTGGCCAAAGCGCTCTGACCCGCCTGCCCCGCCGCCCGCCGCCGAGCAGGCGCCGCCGCTGCCGGCCGTGCCCATGTTCCCGGCGCGGCCCCTCCGCCCCCGCTCCGGCCCGCGCCGGGAACACCGCGCTGCCGTCCCCGCCGGGCCGGGCCGCGGCACGGCTGGGTGTGAGGCAGGGCCGGCTCTGGCCCCACGCCGGGGCCGGGCCGGGGGTCCCGCCGGGCCGGGCTCTGGGGCCGGGGCTGCCCGGGCCGCGGGGCGGGCGGGCTCTGCCCCGCTCCCCGTGCCCTGCCCCGGGGCCCGCGGGGTCCCGCCCGCGCCGCGAAGTCAGTGCCCTTCCCGCCGTGCGGAGGGCCCGCGGCGGGGCTGGGGGGCGGCGGGGGGCACTCACTGGATGCGGGATCCCATGATCTCCGGGGGGCCGCATAGACCCGGGTCGGAGCGAGGCAGGGGCGGGGGCCGCAGGGCCGCGCTCTGTCCGCCGCTCGCCCCTCACTCCATCCCGGCCCGCGCGGCGGCGCCCCGGCGAGTCACGGGCGCGGGCGCTGCCGGGAGCTGTAGTGCGGCGGGGCCGGGGCGGGGCGCGGCGGCGGGGCGGGCCGGGCAGGGGCCGGGGCGGGGCCGGGCACACACCGGGCACGGGCCGGGCACACACCGAGTACGCGCCGGGCACGGCGAGTCCCACCTGAACTCGGGGAACAGCTCCTGGGCAGCCAGCGAGCACAGAGCAGGCTGTGCCCCGAGGGGTGTGGACTGTCCCTCGCCGGGGATATTCCAGAACCGTCTGCACACAGTCCTGTGCCATGTGCGCTGGGGTGACCCTGCTGGAGCAGGAGCAGGAGCAGGAGCAGGGACCAGATGGGCCACTGTGGTCCGGTGATTCCGTGACCGGGAGCAATGGGGGTCCGCAATGGGGGTCGGCCCCGCTCCCCTCACGGCGATTTGGGCGGGAATGCCCCGCTCCCCTCACAGACGGTCAGGAGGGAATGGCCCCGCTCTCCTCGGGGAGGATCAGGAGGGAATGGCCCCGCTTTCCTCACAGACGGTCAGGAGGGAATGGCCCCGCTCCCCTCACAGACGGTCAGGAGGGAATGGCCCCGCTCTCCTCGGGGAGGATCAGGAG
>JAWWEU010000038.1:1256675-1286938 GCA_035583155.1 Acropternis orthonyx | reverse complement strand
CTCCTCGGGGAGGATCAGGAGGGAATGGCCCCGCTTTCCTCACAGACGGTCAGGAGGGAATGGCCCCGCTCCCCTCAGGGACGATCAGGAGGGAATGGCCCCGCTCCCCTCACGGCGATTTGGGCGGGAACGGCTCCGCTCCCCTCAGGGAGGATCAGGAGGGAATGGCCCCGCTCCCCTCAGGGAGGATCAGGAGGGAATGGCCCCGCTCTCCTCACAGACGGTCAGGAGGGAATGGCCCCGCTCCCCTCACGGCAATTTGGGTGGGAATAGCCCCGCTCCCCTCACGGCAATTTGGGTGGGAATAGCCCCGCTCCCCTCAGGGACGATCAGGAGGGAATGGCCCCGCTCCCCTCCCTGATCAGACACCGGGAAAGGCCTAGAAAAGATCACAACCCCAAGGCCATAAAGGGGACTGGAGACTTCTCAAAATGTGCAGGAGAGATGGAATGCAGTCTGCTGAAAACACGGCTCTTGTTGACTCCAAAACTGCAGGCAGACAGCTTTTGAAACGTGTCACGTTGGAGTTGGCAAACAAGAACAAACAGGTACCCAACAATTTTATTAAAGGTGTTTTACAGGAAGTTTTTGGGAAGGTTTGGAGCATTTCTAACGTAATTTAGAAATTAATAACTTTTTAGAGTTGGGGATGATCTGCAGTGAGGAATGAAAGACTTGGAAATTTGGCTTAAGAAGACCTCTAAACTGCAAAGCATTGTGGAAGCCAAGTGCTCAGCTGAAGGATCTGGTGAGCTAGAAAGATGGGAGGGAGAGAGTACATCCCATTTGAGATACTTTAATATCCCATTTGCTCCCCAGAGAGGCTGGGTAGGAGAAATCCTGCCACCCTCAATTCAAGCAGTAAATATAAAACGTGTTAAACATTTATGCAAAAAGTCCTGGAGGATTTGTTCACAGTTACAGTAAGTCAAAGAGATGTTTGGGTAGATGAGGAGGAGTGTTTCTAGTACTGATTTGAGTACCTGGGATGAGGTGCTTCCACCCACAGCCTCTGCCACAGGAGCCGTGTGTAAGGTCAGACCTCAGCGCTCAGTCCTGCCTGGAGCAGTGGTTTGGATGTACCTGTGCCCAGTCCTGAATTACTGTTTGGTCTGTATTTGTGTTCCCTGTCTCACACAGAAATACCCATAACCATGTCGTGTAGCTTTGTTACCAAAATTACTGTGTTCAGACCATGGATATTCTAACTCTAAACAAATCAGTGCACTAAAGGTTATACACATAACGGTCAAATGAAGGTAAGTTTATAGAAATATTGTTAAAGTTGGTTACGAAAGCAAAAAAATGCCATGCTCGGTAATGAGGAAAAAAATAAGGAAG
Source organism: Acropternis orthonyx (assembly GCA_035583155.1). Taxonomy (NCBI): domain Eukaryota; kingdom Metazoa; phylum Chordata; class Aves; order Passeriformes; family Rhinocryptidae; genus Acropternis; species Acropternis orthonyx. The sequence goes on along the minus strand of JAWWEU010000038.1, from coordinate 1,285,597 downwards.
TTGGTAAATACAATGCTGACACAGTGTAAAATTACAATGTGAAAAAAACCCAACATATTGGGAGTGGCTAGCAAGAGTTTCTTAAATTTCATCACCCTTTTTGGAACAAGGATTAACATTAAATTTAAGAGGTAGAGCTACAGACTCACAGTTTTAGTTTTGGTCTCTTCTGTTTAGTGTGCATTTTAAAGATTTGGTAGATTTATTAATATGAACAGATCCAGTAACTGTTTAATGAGGATGGTGTAGTACGCCGAAGTAGTTGACTGGTTTATATTTGGTAGTTTTCGACTGGACATGCTAAGGAATAAAGTGCTGGCTGATTCAAATGAGCAATTTAAATTCTCTCACAGAGTACATGAATGGTTAAGAAGTATGCATTCACCCCAGCATGGGGGAAAGAGGGTATAAAAACTGGATTTTGAGAACAGGACTGGATAGCTGAGGTGGTGGATGAACTGATAGGGGCTGGTAATTAACAAATGCCAGGATAAATGGCTGCAAAACTAGTGTTTGGTAACTTCATTTAAATATGTATTGGTGAAGTATCTCTTGTATCTCTTTTGTAGGTGACTGATTTATAATGAGAGTATTTTTCTACCCCTGCAGAAAATTATAACGGCAACCCTATGTTGGTATCATACATTCATCAACAGTTTCTCATCCTCAATCTTGTGCAGGTGTATGCCTGAACTTCTGAGCAGGAAATATTACAGGCACACAGGGCATGTGATAAGCATGAGATACTCAATCTGAAAAACAACATGATTGTGTATTTCAAGAAGAGATAACCTACCTCAGTTAATAAAGAGGAGTTTAATTAATAAAAATAAATAGGAGTGTGTATGGAAATTGTAAGGTTCTGTCCTTGCTGCAGAAGACACACTAATGGGTCTGGCAACACCAACACTGCAAATTCAGTCTGTGGGAACTCTGGTTTAAAAGACTGCCTAATAAAACAGGTGTGAGCTTGTAAATCTGGTAATGCAAAGTCAGAGGAAACCAAAAAGGTGACAAGAGGATGAATGTGCAGAATTTCTTCTAGTTAAAGGATAAAACAGGATCTCAATATGGAATTTGTACATTGCACTCTATTTTGTATATATGAAGCAAGGAAAGTCAGGTATATTCCAGAATTCAGGGTACAGAACATGGCTTGTATTCTCCAAATGTTGATAATAAAATAGGAGGTTTCATTCAAAATTTCAATTAAATAGACACTGAATATTTAAATATTTATTCAAATTGTGAAAACTATATTTTCTGTGTAAAAGACAATGCGAAAACAAAAATATTAAACATGATGTGGATGTTCCTGTTGAAGTGCAGGAATTTTTTCTCTCTATCTGCCTAATTTGTGTTCCAAGCTGTGGACTGGTTTTTTTGTCCCCATTTTACCAGGTGTATTTATGTAAACGAGCAGCTCATTAGGTTCCCCAAGTCACATTTTCTGCGATTGTGCTGGTGGTCCTCCTGTCTGCAGGTGGCCCAGTGGTTGGTGGTAATTGTGTCCCAGTGACAGGGCAGCAGGGACAGCAAAGCCCCCGAGGACAGCAAAGGGTTCCAGCAGTGCCTGCTGGCCTGGCCTGGGTTGGAGTGTCTCAGAATAGATGAGCTGATTAACTGTGAATCACCCTCCCAGAAGAGATGAAGCATTAATAGCAAACAAAAGGGAAGCAGAAGGGAAACTTCAGGCAGAAGAAAATAATCCAGGAATTAAAAGCTTGGTGAAAGCCTTAGGATGCTTCCAGATTGACCTCAAAGTCTTAGTTCAATACCATAGAAATAGAGATCTGATGCTGTGTACTCTAGGATGGATGTGGTGAATGGGGCCGAGCCTGCATTTTAATATGTAACGCACCCACAGCAACAAATGTACTTGAGAACACAGATACTGTTTCCTCTCCTGCAGTGACAACTCTTCTGAAGCACCCTATAATCTGAATGTACTGGAGAAATTCTCCCTGCTACAGTTCAGCCAATGGGAATGGCAAGGGAAAAAATGCTGACTTTAGAGATCAATAGTAAAACTTCATCTAAAAGCTTATGCCTTGAAAGAGAATATCCTGCAACCTGACTAATATTGATTATAATGTTCATGTGCATTTTTCCTAATTTCTCAGTGAGTGAATATTAGGAAAATCTCTACCAATGTTTATAAACTGATAGAAAGCTTGTTAAAGATATTTTTCGGATGTGAAGCAAAAGTTATTTCATCAACCTCAAGTTTGTAATTCTTGTTATCAAACAATAAGCCTCATGAGTTATGGATCAGGTCATTGCAAACAGCCTCCAGAAGTGTTCACATATGTTGCTTTAGAAAAAAGCCTGTTCTTAATGCTCCCAAACTGGGATTCATCAGGCATTGTTAGGATAGCTGGTTACCCTCAGAGATATTTGTTTATGCCCTGAAACAAGAGAGAAGTTTAAATCAGCCTATGTACCTACTTGTATGGATGGAAATGGGCTACATTGACTTGTTTTCCATTACAAGTTCAGAAACAGTAATCTGTAGTTGCACAAAGTAAAACTGATCTTTGGAAAATACACAAGAAAGTAGAAAAACTGACTGAAAAATAAGATTTAAAAAGAAAAAAAAAATCAGTTATAAGAACATAACCAAAGAGTTAAATCAAAAGCATTCTGTCTCTGAAACTGGAGACTGGTAGATGTTTAAGAACAAGTGTAAGAACATGGAAGCGAGTAGAATTCTGTTCTTCTCCCACAGTGGATGGTTCTTCCTTCTCCCAGTCCCTTTGCTTCTGCCGGAGCACATGCTGGTGAAAACTGAGGCAGAAAAGCCATTTGCTTACCTCAGATTTCTCCATATCCTGGATAACCAGGTACCCCATCTCCTTCCTGAGAGAACCCACATCTTCCCCACTCTTCCTTTTATTGATCTACCTATAGAAACTCTTCTTGTTACCCTTGATTTCTCTGGCCAGATTTCATTCTATCAGGGCTTTTGCTTTCCTAACCCGACCCCTGGCTTTTCAGACAATTTCTCTGTATTCCTCTCAGGCTACCTGTCCTTGCTTCCATCCTCTGTAAGCTTCCTTTAAAAAGCTAAGTAAGCAGTAAAATACTTTCCCTTTCAAGTGTTTGAAGTACCATACACTGAATGACCTTTTCATTTTCCATTCACAAAGAAATAAGAAATAGCTATTCTTATTTCTGATACCCGTGATTATACCAATAGCTATAACTCAGGCCCATGAAATCCTTTAATATAATGAGCCATGCTGGAGAGTCATTCCCCTAAAGAAAAGAGCCCGGGATGATTGACCTGAAATGACCTCTTCATTTTTTAGTGAAAGGAGATCTAAATATGGCAAACATTTCCCTGTGCTACTGTCTCTCAACAGATGACATCTTCAGCATGAGAATATCTTATGATTAACAAGAACTGGTTATTTAATTTTACTGGGAAACTAGCAAAATATCCATGAGAACTATCTGTTCTTTGTCTTTAACTGTGCAGTGACTTGTCTGTCATAATTTTTTTTCTCTTTGCTTCTTTCCATTGTTTGCATAAGAGAGAAATAGCCAATTCAGCATTAAAGAGTCAATGGTTAAAAAAGTATTATGGTAAAAGAGTGGTCCCCTTTGTTGGTCGTTACACATTTGGTGTGTGCAGGCACCATTTTTATACTGTCTCCTGCCAGCATCTTCCCCATAATCACCTTTATTCTCACCTGCTATATCTGTTTGCCTGTATCATATAATCTTTTCTCATTTCAGAAATTCTTCCTGCTATAAATGTCTTAAGCTTTTACCTTTACCTTCGCCTCAGAGCACTCTTCAGCCAAGAACAGCAGTTTTTGTTTTAAACACCAATATTTCGGTATTATCTTCAGCATGGCAACTTCAAGTTTTCTTCATAAAGAGTCAATTACCTACCAAAGTAAGGTTATATTAGAACTGTCTATGGTAATGCGTTTTGAAAGTGTATTTTTAAATTGAAGATGTTTTCTTTAACCCTACTTTATCTAACATTTTTAGAACTTACACTCCTAAGTTTTTTTTCTATAGGTTGTCAAGTTTTCTATAGGTTGTCAAGTTGTTTTCTTACAGATAATTATTATATCTGAAAATGTTTCTTATACTCTGTTTTAGCAGAAATGTATTCCTATTTCTAGCAATGCATGTCTGTCTTATGTAGTTTGCATGCCTCCAAGTATCTATGTCCATCATATTCGACTAAGACTGCTGGAAAAGAATAGTTTTTTGTGAACAAGTGATTATTATCAGTGCACAAAAACATAAATATGCATGTAAATATTAATATTGATAACAACTGACGAGTGCTACTACATGTCCTTGGAAACAATCCATGACTAGCTGTAAAGGAACCCCAGTTTGGTACCATGTTTCTGTACATCATATATCATATTCAGGTGTCAAAACCTTCCATGTACCATATTCTTCACAGGTCAACTTTGATGTGCTGAAGATGATTCAAATCTAAGTTTCAAGTCAGAAGTGCTCTGTAGAGCTTTCTCTTGAATTGCAAAACTGAGGGACTAAAACACCCAAAGCATATCAAGCTGGACCATGAACATACCTGTCTGTGTTACCAAAGGTATCAGGAGGTGGACTAAAGAAAAAACATAGAGAAGTAGGTGAGGAAAGCTGTAGTGAAACACTCAAATGCTTCTGAAAAGCATGAAATGCCCATCTTTCCAAGGAACAACCAAGGTTCTGCAACACCAGTCCCAGCTTTTTTTTAATACAATTCTAAATATGGAATTGGCTTTGCAGTGTTTATCCTCCTCTTCCTGCAGTCTACCAGCATTAACAGAACTCCTGGATTTTTGCTACCCTATAATGTCTCACACATATTTCATTCTCCAAATTTTCACCCAAGCAGCTTTCAATTAACACTAGGTAGGTAGTAACAGTAGGTTACCTGCTCAGTGGTTTGCTTTACGCTGTGGTTTACATGTCCCTCCTTACATCCAGCAAAAATCCTCTGGCTATGGCTTCTCCGAGTGGCACAGCCTTCGCAGCACAAACACACTGCCTGACTGGTTCTTGCTCTGAAGCTGTTGAAGACACTATTTCATCTGCCAATAATAAAGAAGCAACTGACCTAAGTTCCTCTTCTCTGTTCACCTTGCTGTGATGGCAGAGTGCTGACTGCACCGTTATTGCTCTATAAAGCGAAGTTAGATTTGTGAGGCAAAATCTATGATGGTGTGATTCCAGCCAGACAAAAAAAAAGCCCAGTATGAAAATAGTTATTCATATCTGTGATAGCCTTTGTCACAGAAAAGATAACCCTCCTGAGCTGAAAGGAATAAGATCACTGATGTAAATCAGACTGCTACATTCAAGTCCCTCTAAGTTACTAATGAGCCTGGAAGAACAAGGATACTTAGGAGAAATCCAGAACAGCAAGACGTAAGTTGGTGGAGCAGAGGGAAGTACTTACTTCAGATGATACTAAACTCTTGTACAGCAGTGCCTGGCTTAAGCTGGTGAACTCAGAGAGCATGAAAGAAAGGGAAGGAAAAAGAAAGAAATAACAAAAGAAGTAAGAAAGAAAGGCGTGAACGAATGAATGAATGAATGAACAAAAGAACAAGGAATTTATAAAATACAGTGCTTCTAACTTGGTGATGTTTATTATTTGAAACATGATTTTATATTTTCTTACACTCATTCTAGAAATAAAAATAATAAAATCTCAATATGAAATGCTGGTGTAAGATGTATTATTTTCTTTGGGTTTTCCTCGTCTCACAGAGTTGATGGGATCCTAATTTCAGGTTTGTCCATCTTGAGTTTTCACTAGCAATTTTGACAACTCTTTTATAAAAAATTAATGCATGTTTTGAGCCAGACTTCAAACATAATCACTACAATCACCACAAATCAAAAGACCACTAGCAGTGTCAGCTTCACTGCTCTTCTAAGGGGGAATCTGCTTATCCTTTCTGCCATAGGATGGAGGAACATGATAACTATTGATGGCCCACTACTTATTAAGCTGTCATCAGACAACATGTTGTCATAAGCTATTATTTCTAAATTGTTATTAAGAAAACATTGAATAGCATTTCTATGATGTAAGCTGGTTGTTTTAACAATGGGAAAGTATGTGTTGATATCAAAATTGAACTACATATGGTTAAGATCAAGGTTTAATTTATATTGCTATGTGGAAAACTGATCAAATATGTGAATTACTACAGGCTTGAACAGCAGAACAGTGATTAAATAGTAGGGGTCTGAGTCTTATGTAATTTATACTCATTTTATGTGAGTGTAATTCCATGTGATTGTTGAAGCATGACATTCCAACTTACCTTTCTGGCAAGAGCTAGTGCTAGGCAGCCAGTAGCTGTTCTGAACTTACATATAGAAAATGGAGTTGATGGCCTACAAATTTCTTCTACTGATTTTCCTGCATTGATATTCAGAAGACATCAGCAATGTTATCCTGATTGATACAAGAGTAAGTTCCAGATCTGTCCTTTCTTGTTTGTACTTCCCTTTTGTCTGAGAAGTTCTGGTAAGATGTGCCTGCTATGCAGTACCTGGTGGGGGAAGAACCCTGCTCATTTTATTGAGACTTCACAAGTTCCTGACTAACTTGGGGATTGTCTGTTTATTGTCATTGATTAGCATCTGTTGTTCACTTAATTTTTTAAAACATGTAGCAATAATCTTGACAAACTGCAAGTTCACAGTACAGGAGAGCTTTCTTCTGGAACCATAGGCATTGTTTAAGAAAAATAGGACTGCTACTTTATTTTTAGATGTTGCTTTAATTAGTTCTTTGATGCTAATGATTCCATTCCATATCGGAGTGTAAAAAAAAACCCCAAACACAAACCAAAGTGCACTTCTTTAAACATTGTCACTCATTTTATACTTCACAAAAAGCCAATTTTATTTATGTAATTACTGCAACTCTACAAGATCAAGATATAATGAGGTGATACCATGAACTAGGAAATGCCAACCTATTCCGAATTCAGTGGAGACACTTTAATAGTAAACTGCAGCAGGCAGTATTGCAAGCCAGCAAATATGTTTCCTTTCTCTAAAATGGGGGGAATGTCCTGCTGGAAATGCTCTTTTGAATCTGGTTCTGACACTTTTGTGGTATAATTTAAAATTATAAGGTGAGGATACCAGAATGCTCCTGTCCTACTGCCTCTATATGGAGCTGTCGTTAAATGGTTTGATTTGTTCTAGTCCTACAGTTAATGAAGGCTGGGTGGCATTTCACCAGGGTTAATGCTCTTGGTCCTTGTCATTAATTCCCCTGTAAGTACTTGCCTTTTTCTAGACTTTCCAGTTAGTTCTGCTAGGATGTTAAAAAATGTTTTGATACGTATGTTAGTTGTTTTAATCATAGAGCTATAAAGAACTAAGTCAAGAAAAGCCTCTCAAGTAATACACAGGAGTTAGTTTATAAAGTAAGTAAAGTTGAACCACTAAGTAATAGTGACCACAATATAATTAACTTCAACATCCTCAGGGGAGAGATTGTACAAAAAATGAGGAAGCTAGTTAAAAAGACCCTAAAGTCAGAAGTGAGGAAATTAAAATCCTCAGACTCAGCATGGAGGCTACTTGAGCAACCATAACAGTGTAACAGAAGGCAGCATAATCCCAAACAAAAAAGGAAGCTGACAAGCAAAAATGAGCTATAGGGCTACGGGAAAGTTCAAGAAGTTTGTGTAGTCAAAAATGTATTTTTCTGAAGGTAGAATTTTAACTTGGGAAGTCAATGGGGATAAAATACAGTGGCTAAGATGCACAGCAGAGATTAGAAGGATGACAGAGGATTTGAGGAGCAGATAGCCTGACATGAAAACAAGATTTTCTCAAGTATTAAGAAGCAGCAAGCCTGCAAGAGATTTTATAAGTCCAGTGGGCTATTTGGTGGAAGAGTAAGAAAGCTAATGAGAATACAGAGGTACTGAAATGAAGGTAAATGACTTGTTCGCATTATCATTTCCACATAGAATTTAGGGAAAAATAGATACACCAAATTTCCTCCTGTTATGTAATATAGAGGAGGTTTTGTCAAACACAGGAATTAAAGGACGTGCTGGAACAAATTCATAAATTAAATAAAAATAGGTCCTAGAACTGGAAGGGAAATAAATAAATTCTGCGGGGATTTCAGAAGAAATTTCTGAACTACCAACAAGAATAGACAATCTGATTAAAATCTGTACCTATACTAAAGTAGAGAGCATTTATCTTCAAAAAGGTGGAAAGGGTAGTTCTGGAAATGTCAACAAAGAGGTCCATAGACATAAGCAATAAAACCCAGTTAAAATACAATTGCCCATCACAGGTTAGGACAACGTGATCAGAATCCAGAAACCTGCCCTGAAAGAACCTGCTCTCCAGCCCCCCCAGTATAATGACTTCCCATGTATCTACAAAGCTATTTGAATGTTTCAAAATATACTTGTTTCCAACAGAAAATTACCTCAGAGTAAGCAAGTAGGAGAATAAAAAATAAATTTAAAGCATGCTACACTAGTGGTGTGGGGCTGGTCTAGCCTGAGCTGAGGTGTGCAGTGGGAAAGAGCCAGAGCAGTCTGGGCTCACTGACCTGCCTTTGTGGTATTAGTAGAAACAAACAGCCCTCATGGCCTGGGATCTTACCCCAAAATGTGGGACATTCATCCCTCTCTAAAGTGCCTTTTTCTCTCCATAGGATTGGGAGCTTAGAAAACTCGGTGTAATTATAGGATACTAACTACCACTGCTACACATGTGAGGAGAAAAGGGCCACCTCCAACTACCTGAGGCTAAGAGGGGTTTCCCCTGGAGAACATCCTGGGAATTCTGACAAGACTCAATCATTTCTGGGGATAGGCCACAGGTTAGATGGGCTGCTGATACAGTGTGGCATTTTATGTTCTTCTGGGTTGCTGTAGAAGACACTGCTTTTCACAGTTAAGAAGATTGCAGTCTAGATATTAGATAATGTTGTTTTTCTAAAGTGAAATGTTTACAGAACAAGCAAAGTAAGTGGCAAAGTTCTGTAGTTTGTAAAGTGAACCCTTAAGAGACTGATGGTTTTGCATGGACATGGTGATCTGTAAGATAAAAACTGTTGGAAAAGAAATCTAAGGAGGTATAAGGTGACCAGCAAAGACATGAATTTTCCCACCTTTATGTTCTCTATTGCACACTTCATGCGAGGCCACAAAGCTCCTAAAGGACTTTGGGATCTTTGGATTTCATCTAGGGGGAGAACTTGCTGTTTTGCAGTGTTGAAACCTCACATTTCTAGCTTAAATTTTAATTCTTTGTGCAAAGTGAAATCAGATTGGACATTTACCTCTACTAAAGGAAGTTTTAGTAACTTAAGAATCATGTTAGAAAGTGGAAAATTGAAAAAACCAGTAGTAAATCCAGTACTTTATTGAAATGAAGTGTAGCAAGTTCTGAAAAACATTTGGGGAAAGGGAACGTGCAGTATTTCTTGGGAAAGCACATGTTGCTCAAGTTTGCGCAATTCATTTTCTGTAACTGAGAGGTCCTGGCATTCAAATGAATTCTAGTCCTTTGTCAAGACTATAATCTGTTGCATTGTTATGCTCAAAATTACATTCTGATACAGCTGAATGTTTCTATTTCTAAAGAATTTCCACTGTTTCACTTCCTTTGCTACCTTGTGTTAGAGTTGATGCAGTTATGCTGCTCTCTGGAGTCCCTGCTTGGCCATCAGACTGGTGCTGCACACGGGCATAAAACCAAGACAGTGCATCCATCCGTGGGAGGGGATTATAAATCTACAGTTGAGTTACATACTTGCACACAAGCCATCACTCTGATAGGTGAATACCTAAGTCAGTCTGATCTATGTACAGCACAGATTTCTCTGTCAAAGCTGGGAACTACTGTTCCAATTTCACCCGCCTTTATATTTCATCATTCAGAATTGTTGACTGAATTCTAGATTTTGACATCTTGTCCTTCTTGATTTCCCTGAACCCGTCTTTTCATGGTTCTTCAGTTGCATCTCTAATAATGTCTTCATTTACCCTTCACCCTGACATCACATCTCCAACTCTCTGAAGGTATTTAGCAAAGCTATATTTTTACTGCCTTCTCCCCCTTCCAATCCAATCTTATTTTGGTGTAATCTCATAGTCAAACACAGATTCACTGTCATTCCTGTGTTGCCAACCGTCAGATCCATTTATTTACTCCAAACCCGTCTTCTCCGATTTGAACTGAAATCTCACTTTGTCTTCTTGAAATGTCTTCCTACATACTTCACCATCATCTGCTGTTCAGAATGGGACTAAAGAGCATTCCTTCCATCTTTTCTCCTCTGCAGGTTTTCCCTATTCATTCCTTATTCACTGTGTACATACTGCATGTCCTATGTCATTCAGGTTCCTCACTGTTTACAGTCAATGTTTCTGGTTTGAAAATATATTTTACTTGAAGAATGTCCAAAATACTTTATATTAAAACAAAAACCAAAATCAAAATCAAAACCAAGACGACAACAAATAATAGTTAAAATAGCGAGCAAGCAGAACGTAATACGTTGAGAAGCCTGACTATTGCAGCATTCTGGCTGCAGCAAAGGTACAGCACGGGTAAAGAAAGAGAGACCTTCTCGTGCATTGCCCCCGGGGGGCTGTGACTGTGACCCCCAGGAGCTGTACCCAGAGAGGAGAGGGAGTTCACTTGCCAGGGCCCATTCAATCCTGAGCTCCTCTGCGAAGGCTCCCGACATGGGGTCCAATTAGTGCCACTTGTACTGGGGAAGATTTTTTAGAGACCTGCTGAAAGCAACTGGAATAAGATTCCCAGATTAACTTTACACAAGCCACTATACAGCTTCAGAGCCCTCGATCATTTTCATTCAAGGCAGATTTTCACTGCAGTCAGTAGGAGTTTTTCACTAATGAAGGATCAGGCCCATCCTTTTGGTAATTTTTTATCATTACCAGCCACTTTTCAGTCTGTGTTTTTATTGTCTTTTTTAGAAATCAGTAATAGTAATATTTACTACTTCTGTTAAGTGCTTATAGTTATATCAGTAAAAAAACAGGTAATATTTAATTTCTAGAATTGCCCACCTACTACTGAACTAACAAAGCCCATATAAATCATTCCAAATGAGCACCTTGAGAGATGTCAAGTCCCAAGTTAAGCACTATAAATGCTGGAAAGATGCAAAACAGAAACTAAATATAATTTCTACCAGCTAGACTTTTATTGCAAAAAAAAAAAAAAAAAAAGGTTAATTATTCACAGATATCAAATCTCACTAGCATGGGAAAAAACAGAGGGGAAAAGATTTGCTTAGTCGTCATCCAATGCTGAATTTGGGCTGTGAAACCTTGTTGTACCATGATAATTTTCTTTTGGTATGACCCAAATATGAACTATGCACAAAGAAAGAGAAAGAAAGAAGAAAACTGAGCTGAAATTAGCCTCCTGCTCAGAGGGCACTGGGTTATCTTGTCTGTTTCTTATCCAAAGATGATAAAAAATAAACTTAAGAATATATGTAATTCCCTGATGTACTAGGGCTAGAGCATATTTACTATTAAACTATCACTGTATCATTTGTAGTGACCACTGTTTAAAATGCAGTAGAAAGCATTAGCATTGTAAAATGTTAATTGGTTATGTGTTGTGGTTCCAGGAGCAAGGCAGACATCCTTTGTGCTGATCAACATTTTAAGCTGAATTACATTGCTTAAGTAAATGATTAAGACAAAGGAACGGTAAGATTTGTAAACAAGCAAAATGATTGATAAAATACAGGGAAGAAAAACATAAAAATACAAAACAATATCTTCTGTTTAGGAACTGATAACTGTTCAGGATAATAGCGACTTGGTGCAGAGTGACTGAACCCAAGGGCCACAGCCTGTGTGTTCTGTCTGCACTTAGCACTGGCTCAGGTCAGACCAAAGCATATCGTGCAAAACTATTTTAAGAGAAATTGCTCCTTGCCATGTAAATTCCTGCTCACCAGTGATTACTCACAAATACTCCACTGGGGAAACTGAAATCATTAGGTAAACCATTTGAAAGCTGAAGTGGAACATGTTGATTTCTCTAGCTCAGCTCACCAGTCTGCTCAGACACAGGACTCCATGCCAGCCTAACAACATATTTGGAAATAACTGGAGTGCCCATTACGGCCCTTGTAATGAGTTAGTGAGGCCAGAAGTGGTAACTGGTGGACAGAGAATGAGTACCTGAACGGCTTCTGTTGCTAATCCAGGCATTGTCCCTACCCCGTGGGGATAGCAGAGGACTATAATCAGTATCTTGTACTACTGCAAAACATTATTTAACATATATTATTTAACACAATGCCAACTTCATTGATCTGCTGTGAAACTATAACTTCTAATAAGTTTTAGAACCAAGTGCTTGCTATCTCTGAGTTTCTGGGTTTCATTTGCCTTTCCCCCTGTTTCTACTGTCTGACCTGCTGGTGGCTGAACAAAAAGCGTTTCGGTGACCCTGGCGCGGTGCTTCCCGGAGTTCCGGCATACCTGTGGCGTTTGCATCCTGGCCTCACCACACGGCAGGGTGCGGGCACTCTGAGTGCTGGGCGGTGTCCCTGCTGTCCCCTCGGAGCCGGGGCCGGGGGTGCAGGCTGCCGGCAGGACCCGAGCGGGCCAGGCTGGATTTAATGAGCGCGTCTTCACTGACAGATTCATTATTTGTGTTCGGTCGCTTCAAGTCAAAACTGATTAGTTACACTTACTGCAGCAAAGATTTAATGATTTTATTGTTTATCTTCAATTTATTTTGATTAACATCTCCGTTCTTTTCATTGCAAGTGCAATTAGGTGTAATATAACAGCGACTACTTTAATTTTGCTGAAATTAAGATGAATAAGTGACGGATTATGGCACTTTGTTTAACAAATAAATCATAGTTAAGAGGACTGTATTAGTAATAAATGAAAAAACAGACAATCTAATTAAAATGCATGGAGCTAATCGTTCAAGTTTCCAGAAATGTAATGAATTTTCATTTTAGAAATCAACTAGATTTGGGTGTAGTACTTATTTATTGACAGTAAGATGACAGAAAGGCACATTATTTTGTAAATCATCTTAATTTCTTTTATTGTGTTGGTAGAAGGAAGCACAAGCAACGAAATGAAGATACACATTTAAAATTTTAGGAGCTAAGATTATTTTGTCAGGAAACTGCAATTAAGGTATGGCTAAAAAAGAGACTGAGGGACTGGAATGAAGGGAAAACTCATTAGTTCAATTCTCACATGTTCAGACTTCAGCATTTTCTGCAACAGATGAATATTCTCCAGGTCCCAGCCACAATTTTCTTTTAAGTTCATAAGATTCAATTCACTGCCACACAGCAAAAGCCTCAAGACACATAAGATGGAAGAAAGAACTAACATGAAGAAAACTGAACTCAACAAACAGTGAGCAAATCAAGATTGCTCTCTACAAGCATCCCCAAATCATGGGGCAAGGAGCAGGGCAGCAATCCCAGAGCCAGCTTACTGTGGGGGTCGGATGGGCTTAACTTCTGATTGAGGAAAACCAAGAGGAAAACGAACCCTTCAGAATCAGAAACTTTATCCCTCTGATGTTTAAAAGACCTTATATTTGACAGGACAGCTTTGAAGATAAAGACTGAGCACTCTCCAGCTACAGGCTGTTGAGCACCCCACACTGCTGTCTGAATGCACTTCACTTCAGTTTCATTCAGTTCCCTCACAGCAGAAAGGAGAGAGACATTTCTGAGCATATTGTGCTATATTTTTAACGCCACTGTATCTTGCCCAGGCTCTCCTTACAGAGCCTGGAAGAGCCGGACTCCGTTCTGCACATGTCCCTCACCCTTCCCTCCCACCCCACTGTCACACTGGCCAGTTGCTCTTGGATGACCAACATGTAAATTTGGCAGTCCAAATGTTGCACTGCCATCCCTGGCTGCAGGGACTGGAGAGGTCTGAGCCAGGAGCCTGGCACTGGAGATGGGCGAGGATGAGGGACTGCTCCCTTTTCCTTAAAGTGCAATATTCTTTTTTTTTTTTTTTTTTTTTTTTTTTTTTTTTTTTTTTTTTTTTTTTTGGTCTGTAGAAGGACTTTATTCCAGGGATTAAGGTTAGACAGGACTAAGGCATAGCAATGTATGTTCTGTTAAGACATCATTTTGACTTTTCTCCCCTTTGTACTAGGGATTGGGGGGGGCAAGGAGAGAAGGGAGGAGGAAATAGAGAATGCAATTCCTGAGATCACAAAACCTGCAAGAGTACTTTGTTCTTCCTAAATTTTTAAGCACTATTCTTATATTCCTGTTTCTCTCTTTAACTGCTTTAAAAATTTTTTCAGATATTTGGAATAAAGCCAGTATTGAAAGAAGTACTTACTAGGATTCAGTAGCAATTTTTTGTTGAAAATACAAGAATTTCAGTGGCAATGTAAATTTGTTCCAGCTAGGGAGCTGCCTCATAGCTCTAAAATGGACCTAAAATTGTATTTTAACCAGTGTCTGGAAAAAAAAAAAAAAAAAAAGATAATTGAAAAACAATTCCTGCCTTATGGGTGTAGTGGGAAAAAATCACTGAAGCCAGTCATTAGTGTAAAATAAAGGGAAGGAGGAGGTGGAGTGAGCATCTTGTAAGGCCTCCTTTCTTTGTCCCTGATTATATTGATCAGATGGACTCATTAGATTAAAACAGGTAGCTCTTCCTAAGAGTATAAAATCAAGTAAATAAATAAAGCTGGGTGCTTTTAACAAGGCAGTATGCCAACTTATTTACAAGTGTTTCTCTGCGTGTCACAGTCCCTCTTCTAATATTAGTTTTCAGTATTTAATAAATAAACAGACGGTAGGTAAAGACAGAGCAAGAGGGAGATGGAGAGAAACGATGCTAATGACCAAGTGAACCTGTGAAAAGCAGCCTTGCTCTGAGTGGAGCCCCCGTCATCAGCTGAGTGTCATGTAGGAGAGCCGAGGAGCCGGGGGAGGCTGTGGAGGGTTGGTGAGCTGGAGACTGGCAGCATCATTGGTTTGAACGGGCCGTGATTGATTTGTCACCAGAGGCCCATTTGACTGGGCGAAAAGCCCTTCTGATCTCAGTCTCTCCCTGCCTCCTTCCCCGTGCTGTCCCTGTCCCTGCTCCGCGTGTGGGGCTGGCACAGCAGCTGGGCAAGGGGCTCAAGCTGGGGCTGACACACAGCAAAAGGGTTGAAGGTCACGGCTGCTGAAACTCTGTAAGGACTGACAGGGGAGATCCAGCTCATCCTATTGCTCACTTTCTACTTGCCTTTAGAACTCCAGAGGCTTGCAAAGCCCCCAGTGCACGTCCACACAAATCCACCAGCACACCATTCCCCAAGCAGAGACACAACCAAAGCCTCTCTCTCCTCTCTCCTTCCCTCTCCCTCTGTCTCTCTCTCACACACTCACGCACACACTCACGCACACACACACGCACTCTCTCCCCACCCCTTCCACCTTCCTGTTATCTGTGGCTGGCAGAAACCTCTAGATCTACAAATATTAATTACAAAGGACAACGAAAGGTAAGAAGGCGTCAATTATCCAAAGGTGTCGTGATGTTATTTCAAGTCAATTGCAAATGTGTGAGGGGGAAGATTTCACCCCAGTGATTCCTGTCTGCTTGGCTGATGGGGACCGGAGCCGAATCCCTCCCAGAACTGCTGCAGCTATGCCTTAAACCACACACTTTCCAGCAGGAGCCATCAGCATGGGCCTTTCTGAATTCTCTTTTTATTTCATTCATTAAGGGCATTAGGCAAGTTGGAATTTGTATGAAAAGGATCCTATGGGAATACTGTCTCCAGGGTAGGTATTTTCATGACTTTCCACATCCTGGGGCTCTCTCTGTATCTCTTCTCTTTCTGTCTCTCTTCTGTTAGATGGAGCTTTAAAGGAGGCTGCCCTCATCTTCCACCTAATCTGGGGAAAGGAAATATTCTGAGCTGCATATATTGAGTGACAAAATATTTTATTTATTTTATAAAGTGGCAGTTGCTAAGAAATTGTGTGACCTTTCCTGCTTAATTTTGTTAATAGGCTTTGTTATTATCATTATTATTCCTGTTCCTGTTTTCAGGTTTGTCTCACACAAGAGTTTTTAACGGCAATTGCCTTCGTTATCCAAAAAGAAAGAGATAGCAGACTGGACAACAGCAAAACAATATTAATCAAACAAAGGCAGAGTTTAAATTAAAAGGGCTGTTGGGTTCTCATAAAAGCAGGACAATCTCAGTACTCCAGCTCTTTTCACTTGGCAAAAGAACGTGGCATCAGTTTTTTAACTTTAAAATAGTTTAATGAACACGAATGGAGAAATAATTTTTCTGTGTATTTAGCAGTCTATAAAGAAGAGAGAATGCTTTAACTTTGATCGCCACAATTAGTTCCCTGGGTATCTAGAGGGGAACAGGGCAGCCCTGGGAGCCTCAGTTCTTTAGATACAAAAGCATTTAGATCGCTTTAGAGCAGTTAATCCTGAGACTGGCTAGGGTCCCTTTTGTTTTCTAACTCCATTGTGGGTTTTGTTCAGTTTTTTCTATTCGCATGATTGACTGCCCAATGGATGCTAATTATCCAAATGTCGCTTCTGTCCTTTGAGTGACTTTCTATGTATTATGGGCAACTGTCATGCATTCTGTCATTCTATATCATATTACATGTATTATCATATGAAAATGGTACTCTGCATAAAGGAAGGTGTCTGAACCAGCAGATGCTGCAGATATTTAGAGGACTTGCCTAATTTGAATGGATTTTCTATAGAAAAATTGGTCAGAAAACATAGAGGGGAGAGTCAGAAATTGAAAGTTTATCAGGTAATTATTTTTGTCCTTTTGCTGTTTACATGATAATGTACAAAGCATTATCTGTCTCTGCTCCTGAAATCTGCAGCCACCTTCCTCCTCCTGAACCAGGCAACCCGTCTGTATTTATTAGAGTATGACAGCTTAAGCTAATTAAACTGATATCTGTCTAAAATAATAAGCCCAGAAAGTTAGAATAAACATTATGATTATAAGCCGAAAAGGCAGCTATACAAATGTAGCATCAGTGTTATATTTTAATGATAAACTGAAATTCCTGTATGAAAAACATTGGATGTGGAATTACAAATGATAATAAAGTTCTGCAAAGACATTTTTCACTGTAAATATTTTTTGCTTAGATCTTTATTTCTCTCCATGATATTAATAAGGCTGAGGAATAACACAGCTGTGAACCTGAATATTTTCTTATTTTATACATATGTGAACATATATTTAATAGGATATCAAGGTAGAAGTTTTACTGCAATTTTCCCACTAAGATAAAGTTAACACACCTCAGTGTAATGTGCATACCAACACTTAACAGGAATGCAAGATTTATAACAATAGGGCTTTTTAGATTTGCACTCTGGGGTCCATTGAATCCATAGGCACATCCAGAGTTTCCTATCCTAAATTGTTAGGATAGTGTTTTATATTCGTCACTGATACGAAATACTGTGGATATATAACACTGAAATTCATGATCTTGAGCTTCATCAAATGTATGTGCAGTAAGTTTCCATTAATGGTAAAGCTAAATCATGGGAAATATGTGCTTTAGGAAATAACACAAAGATGCCAGAGAAAGACTTGCTCTGCTGTATCAAGGTGCTTTGAAATTTTACATGATCAAATATACATGATCAAGCTGTGCTTGTTAGGGTACGAGGGGCTCAAAACGGTCAATGGGTATTGATCAGGCTGTTAAGTATTTGTTCACAATTCTTTATATCCCAAAAGGTTCAGGGAAATGAACAGTGAAAAATTGCATCAGAGTCCACCTTTGTTTGATTGATGTATCAAAACAGAGTATTCATTTGCCAAATCTATTGGAAAAAATGTGCAGTATATTATGACATAGGGACTCAAAGTACAGAGATTAATATTTCCTTTTTTTTAATTATCTTTGTAAGATTGTAAGTGCTAATTAAAAATGTAAAGACAGAGTCTTTGTAGAACATGAATAGTGAATTATTGATAAAAGCAGATTTATACAGCAAAAACAGAGATACAATCACAGCTTATCAGTTGACCTTTACATTTTTCCTTACGTTTTGCTTGTGCCAAAACATTTTTATCTGAAGTTGCAACAACAGTGATACAGGAGAATCCATGAGGTGGAAATGGAAATTTCTCTTACTGTTACAAAATAGCAAATCTTACTGAACTCAGTTACTATCTTTCTGTGATTCAATAGATGTTACTCCTCATGAAGAGTTCAAATTAAATGTGGTGGGTTTTCTAATTATAGTATCATTTAGCAAATATCTCAAGTTATTTGAATAATAATTTTTTTCCCTTCTTAAGATTTCTACAGTGTCTATTTCTACAAGTCCATAATATATATTATTTATTATTTTAAAATCATCTGTAAAGTTGGTTCCATAATTCAAAATATTACACATGTTGAAAGAGAGTGCTTAATGTATAATTCTTGCAAAATCATACAAGACATACTTTATTTGATTTCATTATGCTGTGCATTACATAAATTCACATGATTTTTCCTGAATACAGAAATCTCTGAAGAGAAACTTACTACACACTAAAGAAAACTACTGCACACAAAGAATTATTTCTGCAGATATTTGCCTCTACGAAATGATAACATATGTCTGTGTCTGAATCTGCAAATAGAGAGATGGATACACACACATATGTTCATACACACACACACAGCCTCATACTGTGATATATCTTATACATATTTATATAAACAAATTTACATACTGCATCTTTTGTAAATCTTAAACCAGCACTACGTATCTTGTGTCTCATCTTTACATGGTAATTCCCTTAAAATGACTTTATATTTTTCCAAATGAGAATTGCATTGAAAATAATCAGCCATGATTATATACAAAAAGTTTGCAAAGTATAAAATGGACAAAATGTCCCGGATTGGTGGGAAATGCCCTCTCACCTCACCGTGTCTGACCTGCCACTTAATGAATCTGCTCCTGTGTGCGAGCGGGCAGTGTTAGCGAGGGCACACAGGCAGCACAGCCTCCCGCTCGGGGAACTTCAGAACACACCCAGCTTTGCAATAACATCGTGTTGCTTAACTACATCTGTAAGATTTCATCGCTGCGCTTCAATTTGCATCTTATCTGATTTCTTCTATTGCAAACATGCAGCCGTGAGGTGCCCCGCTCCTCCGCCCCCAGCTCCGGCCATCCCCTCTCCCCAGGCTATCCCGCAAAGTTTGCGGCTGTTTCCATACCTGCTCTCTGGGCTGGGAAGTGGTTCTGCAGAGCCAGGCGGTGGGCATTCAGGTAGTCCAGAGAAGGGCTTGGAGTGACAAAATATTGACTGCATTTGGTATTCACTTATGGAGGATGACGTTAGTGCCACAAAAATCCCTGTGATGTACAGGGAATAGTTAATTAATTAAAGGACCTGCTAATTGCTACTTGAGGTACTGTGCAGAGCTGATGAAGAGTGCTTGGTACAAGGTTAGGTTCTCAGTTTGGAGTGAACATTTTCATTTAAAAGATTTCTTTAAAGTACATCCTAATTTTTTTTAATGTTTTTTCAGGTTACTGTATCTAGTTCAGACTCAAGTGTTCAATTGAGCTTCAATTAATTATAATATATAGTCGGGGTTCTTTAGCTGGGATAGATTGATGGAGAAGCTTTGTTTCATTTGGTGCAGGTGGCACTGTTTAATAAGCACAGGAGAGAGTGAATAATGTAGTGTTTGCAAAGAGAAATAAATGCAAAATAGAGAGGTGCAATTAGATCAGCTCACAGAAATAAAGGATAAATATTAAATGGTCCGGTATCTTGCAAATTTCAAATAAAATAGTAATAAGTATCTCATTGAAAAGTGCTGTTTTATTTTATGAATATCTAAAAGCACTGCTTTAAAATAAATCTAGTGGCAAGTCTTCTGCCTTCGTTAGGCAGGCACGTTTCAATATCTAGAAAATACTACACTGCTAATTTTCAAACTCTCCACATTATTTTTCTGATACTGAAGTGTAAATAGGATTCTAAATTTAAAATATTAACACAGGGACTTCAAAAATTAATTTCTAAATTGTATTAACCTTTGGCATTCTTTTCTTTAATTGGAGCTATGTTATATTGGAGAAAAAATACCCCATGGAAAATTAACCTGGGAAAACTTGTAAATCATTATCCATAAGGTACCAGCCAGTGAGGAGCTTCTCTGCATGCACTAAAGATAAAATAAAGTTGCAGAAGATTACTGAAAAGAACAACAAAATTGTGGATAAAAAAGTAAAAAGAGCCCATGAAAATGAAAATCTTCTAATTGTACACCTCCCCCCCCCCCCCCAAAACAAGTATAAACTCCTGAAAATAACAAATAAGGGGAGAGGGGGAAAAGAGGAATGTTATTTGAGTTAAAAAAAGGGGGGGGAAGGTGGTCTGGGTATCTGGTAGCTAAGAGGATAGTCCTGTAAGCTACTTAACAAAAGAATGTGAATGTATTAGACATTTCAGCAACACTTCTGCATCTAAAAATTTCAGCTGTAGACAGATTTTCCACAGATGATTACCCCCTACTGCTAACCTCTTAAATATACCTATAAAATACAAAATGTTCCCAATCACCTCCAATAAAGGAAGCTTCCTTACATTAAATGCATTGAATATTTGTGTTAGAAATTTGAAGTGCTTTCTGATGTGGTTAAATTCACAAAGAAATGTGGTTGTAGAACAGAAAAAGAATGTATCAAGCACATCACTCTGAATATTTGCAGATGGATCCAGAGCTGGGGAAGTTTACTTATAAAATATGGAATTAATCATATTCTTAGTCTCTGAATATTTAAAGGAGGCAATGCCATTGGAGTCTTTTCTCTCCAAACCTTGTTTTTGTTATGTAGCCGTGTTTACCAAATCCCTGGTACACCCAATCAGGGCAGGCTCCTAAACCTCGCGGATTGGTGGATGTGGGACTTGTAAAATGTTTATGAGGGAGTGTTTGCCTGGTGCTGCAGCCCGGGGTGCCCTGCTGTCAGCATGGAGCGGCTGCGCTGCTGCACACGCAGGGCTGCGGGGAGGGGGCAGCGGGGCGGCCGCAGGCAGCTTCCTCACCTCCGCTCTTCGTGGCCATCTCGGCAAAATAGTGTTCACCACAAAAAATACCCTCCCCGGTTTGTTTAACAAAAATTAAAAGAAAAATCCGTCCATTTACATGAAAAACCTGTTCCTGCAAAGGACCTTATTACCCTTACTTCAGCTCTAACTATAGAACTAAAAAATTAGTCTGTAGTAAGCAGATTTTAAAAAATTATAAAGAAGAAGCAACACTACTAGATGCAAAAAGATACGTTTTTGCAATCTTTGCCATATTCTGTGCATGAAATTTGCCAAATTTCTAGTAATTACCACTTTATATTTTGTAAATATGATTCTAGTTACATTATTTACTGTGGTAGATGCATGTCAGGCAACCAGATCTAAGCATACCACCAAAAATGTGTATTCCCCAAAATAAAACTCCAAAGTTGTCTTAAATGCACAGCTACTGACCTTCAGAATCATACTTTCTTTACCAATTCACTGTAATAAAAATGAACATTTTGTCATCACTTTGCGAAACTGTGCCAAACACCTTAAAACACATGTCACATGCCAACTTTACTTCATTCTTCTCCTCGGGGAATAGATACATCTGGAATCATAATCACAGATAAAAACCTTGACAAAATTGCACATGAGCCCAGCCCTTCTCCCCAACACCTACCTTTTCATAACATTTAATACAATATTAATATCGGTTACTAAAAAGGCTTCCAACCTTTACATTTCTGACATAACATGTTCAAACCCATATTTCACACTTCTTGTTCTGTTTTAAGTTCAGTGGATTTAACAGGACTCTGGAGAGAAGATCATGTGGTTGAAGATTTCCCTCCCTCTTTGACACCCGTAGAGGCAGTTTTGGAATTGTTTAAATAGCTGTGGCTATATAAACTGGAATATGTGAGACATTGGACATCTTTTTTTCTCCCACATCTATACATACATGCTTGTATTTTCCTCTGAAACCTATTGCTTGTACCAGTGACAAACAATTTCAGCACAACATCTGGGGAAAACCTTCGGAATATTTTCCTTTTAAACTGTATTATTCCTCTTTCCTGTGCATTCCTGGTTTACCAGACAGATACAATTAGCTAGTATTATATAATAATATTATTTGGTCTTTTCTATCTGTGATTGACAGTTTTTCAAATCAAAATAAAACACATTCTTAGTCAATCATCTTCTTGAGAGTGCGCTCCTGTTTTAAGCTCGGTTTGCTTCTGAGACAGCCAGAGATCTTATTCCATCAGGGGTAGATGGTGGAATTGTAGATCCAACAGATCCCACACTCTCTGAAAAATGCTTGGCTTAATATTTAATAGCTAATTCCTGGGCTGATATTTTCACTGCATGCTTTTATCAAACACTCATCAGCTGGTATTGCAAAGAACTGGAATTGGAGAACTTTGGAAATCTCCATTTATGATTGCAATTAATGCCATGCTGGAAGTACCTCGGGCACCTCACTGCATGGCTTTGTTCATGTCAGAATGGGGAGAGCAACCTCTTTTTGTTACATATTTAACAGCTTTGAAAGACATTTTTTAAACAGCAAATGTACTAGACAGCTTTAAAGCAGAGGACATTAAATAGGGGGCCAATTATTCATTCAGCAGTTCTATGTGCATCAAAAACATGCATACCACCAAATTTTCCTGAGACAAACCACTTCAATTTCCCATGACTCAGACACCATTTCTGCACTAACTAGATGAGGATAGTGATCTTTTAGAAAAAGAAACAAATAAAATATTTCTAGACCTGGAATACTGAAAAAAAGTCCTTAAAAAGACGTTAATTTACAATTAAGGGACAGCAGTGGTGACAAGAAATGTCCTATTTTTAAATGGAACAGTGTTTCTTATCAAGATAATTTCATTATTCTCTTTCACTTTAAAATGACCCAAAGTGTCTAACTCAGTATATAGAAGTGCAAAAAGTGATCCATGAATGGAGTAATAATTCCCCTGCACCATTTCAAGTCAGTCCATGGAGCAGCTGACTCTGAAGCTGCTGGTCTGTCTGCAGTGACTTGGGCAGAGGAAGAGCTGAGCTGAGCTCCACTTGCTCACAAGAAGCAAACTGTCTCACATTTTAGGAGAACAACATCATTGCCTATAAAAATGAAGAAGAGACAAAATAAATAAAACCAGTTAATGTTGTAGTTAACTTGCAAATCAAGTAAATCTGTTGGTACAGTATTTTAGAAATAAACGATAACAGCATCACACCAAACACACATTTCTGAACATATACGCTCTCTGATTTTGATTTAATGGTATCTCAGCGTCAACTATTGCTTCCTTTGCTGGTACACACTTCCTGATGCCTACTGTGAAGGGTGCCCATATTTACAACTGAGTAAGATGATTAATTACACCTTGTCAATCACGGTGCATGAAGACATAACACCACAGCAGACAATGAAGAAGATGCCTGAAGCTACAATTACATTTTAATTCATAGTTTATTGTATGTTCCCATATATTGCAGTCTAATAACCGTAGGGGCATCGAAAACATATGAGATATCAATCACTCTGCCCCCTGGTCTTTCATGTTTCTATTATTCCACAGCCTTTAAATTACCATAAGTAGTTACTTATTTTCTAAGCTTTCTTCTCTCTTACCTTTTGCTTCCATTTATCTTTTATTCTTAGTACCTTTATCCAACAGCTCTAAGTATTTGATGGAAGTTTGTAGCTCACTTAAAATCTGTAACAGACAACCTGAAACCCAGCAATTAGCAAAGACAGCTTAGACTTGTGTTCCTTTGTTGAAGGAGGCGTTGAATCTTTTGTTCTGGTTTAGTCACGGTAGCTGGGTGGAAGCTGGTACCTCATTATGTGGTTGGTCTGTTTGTCTGGTAGGTAGCAGATGGTACTGGAGATGACGTTACCAAGAGAGGCAGGGTAGAGAAACTCAAGACCTGTGATTTGTTCACCTGTCACCTATAACAAAATACAGGTTAAAAGACTTTATTATTAGCTGCACCATTTTTCTAATGAAAAAACTCATTTCAAATGAGTCTGCGTCTCATTCTGAAGACGATTTTGCTCCAGCAATTTTTCTGTTGCTCATTATTCAAGAATATCCTGGATTTTATTCTGAACAATGTAAATGTCATTCAAGTGTCAGTGTGTACATTAGCAGCTTTATGTTTACATTCTGTTCCTCTCCTTGTGTTTTGGTAGCAAGGGTTGGATGTCTTTGTGTGTTTGTATATCCATTAGGAAGATAATCAGAGATAGCCTGTGAACTGGAGGTCATGCCATACTTCTTCAATGTGCTTTTGGTATTATTGGTTCCATCCACTGAGGCAATTCTGTAAGATAAAATACTGCATTTTAATGCTATTAAATATCTAAAATCTTTTTGATAATCAGCTGTGTCAGATAGAGTGTACAAATCCATGACCTTTCTTAACTGCAAAAAGTATGTAATCAATTCCGTGATAGGGAATTATTCTGGTATTAAAACATCTAAGGATAGTACGGTGCAGAGCTGTGGGTAAGGATATATACAGCAAATCACTTAAGTGAAGATAACCCAGCGACGATGGGGTACATGGTGTCCTATGGGCAATACCCCACAGTGTTATCAGAGCCAAATCTCCCATCACAGGCCATGTTGGAAAATGTCTTGCAACTTTACAGAGGAAGGGAAAGATTATTTTAACAAGATAAATACTATACAGTGCCACTAATTGTGCTCCAGAACTCTAATCTGAATTCAAACATAAACTTCCATTGTTTCCAAGGTCTGATTTTAGGACAGTCTTTGGATAGTTCCCACAGATGCCAAATTAGCTTGCATTCTGTATGGTTTCTTGTGGGGTCCTGTGGCTATTTCATCTGCATTTCTAAAAGAGACACTTTGTTCTCCTCTGTGACAGGCAAATGTCTTTAACTACTCAGAGCAATCCCAACAGAAAGATGATAAAAAGCCTTGATTATTGTATGAACAGAACACATAAACCCAGCAAAGTTTGACTATAATGGACTAATTCCAGTTTTCGCAAGGATAGTCCTAGCCCCGCTGCACCTGTAAGAGGCAAATGGCTCTGTCAGAAAACAACACCTAATGGGAATGCGCTGAGTGATGTAATAACTCACAGTCAACGATGAGGCAGCGAGTCGCATGATCTCAGATGTGCATTCAGATTTACCTTCCGTTGTGCTACCTTTGTAACATAATTAGAAGTGTGATATTTGACATCTTCAGTACTAATTAGTCCTTCCTTACTACCCATGTCCTGGATAAATATTTAGACATCATGAACAGTCTCCCTGTGTACTCTTTGTCTTTTCTGGAGACTTCCTGAAGCTTCTCAAGTTCAGAGACCTTCTTGGCCTGGTCTTCTTATAGTCTACTTGGAAATGAGAAACACTAGAGGCCTGGGTCTGTGGAAGGCTCCACAAACTGGGATGACTCAAATTGTCATATTCTAACGTTGAGTATTCGTTGTGAGGAGGGTTGTTGTGTGCATTCAACTGGCCATGAATGTTTGGAGCATCATGGTCTCGGAGTGGGAACAAACTTTTTATCCCTCCTTGCCCCTTGCCAGAGGCGTTCTACCCCACACCCTCTTTGTCGCGACATGGTGCCACGCGTCGCCCCGCTGGTCATCGGGCGACGTAGCGCCAACCTCCGCGCGGGGCTGGTGCGGAGGGCGCGGCGGGGCCGGGCGGGGCCGGTGCGGGGACGCGGTGCGGGGACGCGGTGCGGGGACGCGGTGCGGGGACGCGGTGCGGGGCCAGCCCCGGCCCCGAGCACATGCCGCGGGCCCGGGCGCGGCGCAGCCAATGGCGGCGGGGCAGGACATGATGTCAGCGGGGCTGTAGAAAAGGCGCGGAGCCCCGCGCGGTGCCCGCGCTGCAGACGCGCCGCTCCGGCTGCGGCTCCGGCTCCGCTCCCGCCCCGGGCCCCGCGGGCCGCGCCGCTTTAAGAGGAGAGGGGGGCCGCGAGTGCCCGTCCCATCTGGTGCCCGTCCAACTCTCCCTCCTTCCCCTTGGCTTTTTCTTTTCCCAATGAGCTCCACCGGGCTGGGGGAGGAGCGGGGGAAGGAGCAAACTTTGCCCCTGAGCTGCTGCCGCTGCCAGCCCTCTGGACTGTGAGTGCGTACGGTGGGCACCCGCCCCAGCCTCCCTGCAGCACCAGCCTGCTCTCCGCCGGCCTCAGCCTCCCTCTCCCTCGCTTTCCTCTAAATTTCGCACAGTACGATGTAGGGGGTTTGTCGTTATTTTTTTTTTCCAATTATTATTTATTTCTCACGGAAGATGGTTTAATTTTTTTTTTTTTTTAATATTTCTCTTATTTATTAATCCCTCCCGACCGTAAACCTGCCCAGCCTTCTTGCCAGCTGGGCCAGAGCATAAAGCCTGGGACTGCACCTGGGGCAATGAGCCCTGCACTGAAGAAGCCTCCTACAGGGATGTGCCGGGGCCGCGCAACAGACTAGATCCAAGCCCCGAAGCTCACACCATCAGTTATCCCCTCTCCCTCAGCCCCTTCGCCCGCCTTTTCTGCGCCCCATCCCCTTGAAAGCTCGGATCAGTGCCTGCGCCGCGCTCCGGAGAGCTCTGCAGGGGGAACAGCCCGGTGCCCGAGGAGAGACGGGGCGGCCGTGCTAGATGCATGGGGGAGGGCTCCGGTTAATGCAAGTTCTGGGCTCCTGCAGGGACCCCGACAACTGTCAGCAGCACCAGCAACTCGGGCCCTCCTCCTCTGCTTCCTCAGCGATGCTTTTCCACAGTCTTTCCGGCTCGGAGATGCACGGGGTCATCGACGAGATGGATCGGAGAACCAAAAGCGAAGCACCGGCCATCAGCTCGGCTATAGACAGGGGAGAGACGGAAACGGTAGGAGCCGAAGGAATGGGAGAATCATGCACCCCCCTAAACATACCAAACCCCTCACAGATACAGCTTTTCCCCTAAAATAACAGATCGGGGGGAGATGTATGCAAAATGCTAAATCAGAAGAAAATTAAGCATAAAGGCACCCCAAAAGATTAAATGAAGCCATGGGGAAAGGCATGAAACTGTTAATTATTAATAATATGCATAGTAATAGTAGCGCTTGGGTGAAAGGAACGGTACTGCTTTTGCGAGAAAACAAGGATAGACCAGCCTTTTGGTAGCGTCCAAGAACTCCTTCCCTTCCCCCAGCCTGTCCGGCCTTCCAAAGTTTTTAGGAAGAGGCAAAGTATGGCTTTATAGTGATAACGTTTTGGCACAGTGAATTTTTTGTCTGCAGAATGGAAACACAAACAGCAAAGAATCCAATTCTGTGTTATTTTTCAGGTAGGATGCCTACAGTGAGACAGTCTTTATAGCATTTATTTAAAAAATCCCAAAACAAACCCGAGTGCCTTTAAGTTATGATTTTTAAAAAATAATTTTAATATGTGGGTTTGGAAACATGGCAAACAGAACTGGAAGATATGTTTCAGGGAGACGGATGGATCGAATTTTTATAACTTTACCTCTTTTTATCTTCTGTCTGCTGATGCATAGTATTGTATATTGATACATTTAGATAATAAAAAGATGCATCCGTCTAACTGGTGCTAAACTGGCAAAGTGGAAGAGATTTCCGAAGTGTCTTAACTGATTCAACTATTTATGTGTGGGGTTTTTTATTTTTTTTTTATTTTTTTTTTTTGGTTAAGAAATGATAATTCTGCAGTGAAACGATCTCGTACATTGGCTAAATACTGTCTTGTGAGCAAATATGGGCATATGCAAGGAAGATCTGCTCTCGGGTTTTCAAACTCCATCAGAATGTGTTCTTTCTCTTAATGCTATGTGGAAATTTACTTAAAGGTGACAATGCGATTATTTAATCCTGAAATACTGGCTGGAAAACAGCCTTTGTACTATAAGGATGGGACGTGATTTCTAATCTAAATGGTTTTGGTTCTCTTTGAAAAAGTTAGTATTTCTCCGTACAATTAAATAACATCGAATGATCTTTATTGGAATAAATATTGTGACATGATAGCTTTATGTAATTTTATATATAATGTATATGCATACACGTGTGTACATAACGAACAGTGGGATGGAATACTTGATCCTTGAATACCATTTCTGGATCTCAGAATATTTTTGTTACTGCAAAAGCAAAGTAGAAAAATCGTTATTTCATTTAAAGTGGTTTTACAAGAAACTACTTTGGTTATAAAATGATCCCTGCTCGGGGTTCGGTTAATGCCTTAAAGAAACCAGCTCCCGGTGGGTTCCTGTGACTAACACCAGTGGAGCGCCAGGGTTTTATTTGTGTGGAGTTCTGCTAGTGGGAACGGTGCGGTGCAAACGGGAGCGCTCACAGCGACGGGATTTTGTGATCCCCACAAGTAGGGGATGAAAGTAACGGGTCTGGCATATGCTGGGAAACCAGCCTCGGTTCCTTTCGATTCCCCCCGATTAGCTACCTTTGCTCTGCGCGAGGATTTAAGGCTCTAGAGGAGGTAAAAGCAAACAAAACAACTTCTCCCCCGCCCCGAACCAAAACAAACTGCGTGTTGGGCACAGCTGTAAGGAAATGTTTCGCGTTCTCTTGCACAAGAACAGATCTGCCGTGGGCTTTTGTGCAAAGCGGATAAGAGTAAGTTGGGACCGAAGTGGAAAGCAGCGTATTGCAAGGTCTGCCCCAAACCCTGCTCCACCGAGCCTCCTCTCCCGAAAGCTGTTTTAAGGTGCCTGCTAAAATAAATAAGCGTGCTTAAACGGTTCCGATATTTCTCTCTCTTTCTTTTTCGGTAGAAGTTGACAGGATATGTATGAATTTGGGAGGGGGGGGGGGGGGGGGGTGAGT
>JAWWEU010000038.1:1196694-1256665 GCA_035583155.1 Acropternis orthonyx | reverse complement strand
CCCCCCCCGCCCCCCCCCCCGAGAGTTTCGATTGGATTGCGATTTGACACTAAACTATTAAATTATATAGGGCTTACATTTAGTTTTATTGCTTCCAAGTTTATCCCAGCATAATCTGAAGTGCTCTGTTGGTTTTTCCCCCTCTTTCTTTCCAACATTTTCCCCACTATTTCGTTTTCTTGCTAAAGCATTCTTCAGGTCGGATGCAGTAATCCTCGTCTCCTCCGCAGCTTTATTTACTGATCCCTTTAGTACTTTGGGTCACAGCAGATCGGGATCCGTGTTGTTTGGAACCAGCTTGCAGAGAGCCTGTGTTTGCAGCACTGTGACTGCTGGGGGTTTGATCGTAATTCATTCGGAATTTTATAGCTAGGAAAATACACACACAGACACGCTCCACATACACAGACTCACAGAGCATTGACTGTGCAGACACTCTCAGTATATCCATAAATAATAAATTTTAAAATTAACTATCTGCGATTTGCCCTACTCTGTGATTGTTGCGCCAGTTTGTTGAACAGCATCTTTTCCCGGTTTGGGACTGGAAAATTCACCAGGAGGAAAAAAAAAAAAAAGTTCTGGGTCTGGTCCGGACGCCTCCCCTAAAACCCAGGGTGGTTTTCTGTTTGTCTTGCCCGCTTCCCCGCCTCCTCCCGGAAAGGTGGGATGCAGCGGGACCCCGGGGACCGGGCAGAGGGGCCGGCCGGCGCGGCAGGGTCGGAGCTCCCGCTCCCCTGGCAGCCCCTGCGAGGGAGAGCAGCCGGCCGGGCAGGGGGAGGGGGAGCCCAGCAGCGCTCAAGAGTTTCTCCCTCTCGCTAACGGTCTGTAATTGTTTTCCCCCAGCAGACCATGCCTTCCATCAGCAGTGACAGGGCTGCCCTGTGCGCCGGCTGCGGGGGGAAAATCTCCGACCGTTATTACCTCCTGGCTGTGGATAAACAGTGGCACATGCGCTGCCTGAAGTGCTGTGAATGTAAACTCAACCTGGAGTCCGAGCTCACCTGCTTCAGCAAGGACGGCAGCATCTACTGCAAGGAGGACTACTACAGGTACAGCTTGCCCTCGGCCACCAGCCGGGGAGGGGGGACTGCCCGCCGACCCCCCCGCTGAGCATACCCCGTCCTGAAGAGACTGCGGAGGGAACCTGTGGGGCACGCGTGGGGCAGGCTGTGGGCTCCCAAAACCTGTCCCTGGAGAGGAACACTCCTGGTGAGGATGAATCCCGCGTTCCAGGAGGGGGGCACGGCCCGGGCACAGCTCTCCCACAGTGTGGTTGCGGGTACCGGGGCCTTCCCCAGGCGTGCCCGGCTCGGCTCCTGTGCGGGGTCGGCAGCGGGGCCGCTCCTCGCCCGCCCGCGGTGCCTCCTCCGGCCCGGGGGTGAGGGCACATTCGTGGGGCGGGGATCGGTGTCTTTTCCTGGTGGGATCTGGCGGGGCAGGAGCTGCGCTGCGGTGTGGAAACGGGACGGAGCATCCCTGCACTCCCGCCCCGCGGTGCCCGCCCGCCCGGGCTCTGCAAACGCCCCGGCTTTGTGTTGCTGCCCCGGCCGGGGAGGCAGCCCAGGCCTCGCAGCCCTCGGCCGCCCTCCGGGCAGACCCGACCGCGGACGGGGTGGGGGGGAATGTGCCTCTCACCGTTCTCCTCTGGCCTTTCTGTTTTGCAGGAGGTTTTCGGTGCAGAGATGTGCGAGATGTCACCTGGGGATTTCTGCCTCCGAGATGGTCATGAGGGCCAGGGATTTGGTATATCACTTAAACTGCTTCACTTGCACCACTTGCAACAAGATGCTGACCACTGGCGATCACTTTGGCATGAAGGACAATCTGGTGTACTGCCGCCTCCATTTCGAGACTCTCATCCAGGGGGAGTACCAGGTGCATTTCAATCACTCGGATGTAGCCGCTGGGAAGGGCCCGGCTTTGGGAGCGGGCTCTGCCAACACTTTGGGACTGCCTTATTACAACGGCGTGGGGACTGTCCAGAAGGGGAGACCCAGGAAAAGGAAAAGCCCAGGGCCTGGAGCAGATCTGGCAGCCTACAATGCAGGTAGGAGACCCCCACCTTCCCCAGAACAGTTCAAATGGTTTGTTTCTGTTCACTTCCAAAGGGGGATTTCCGTTTATTTTAGCTTAAACCGTTAATAATAGTTTAGCTGCAGCATAATTATTGAGATCAAGTGCTGTCAAACTGCAATTACAGAAGCTAATATGTTAGCATTTTTCACTTCAGCTGGAAATAAAATGTTTTGAAGCAAGGTCATCTGGTGAAGGGAGGGGGAAAGGGGGAGTGTAGCCTGAAATAAAATCTGGAAACCAGAGATTTTAAGTTAGCACTTCAGAGAGCCGTGAATTTTCTTTAGTGGCTACACTTAAAGGCTGCTGACGGGTGAATTATTCT
Organism: Acropternis orthonyx; assembly: GCA_035583155.1. Taxonomy (NCBI): domain Eukaryota; kingdom Metazoa; phylum Chordata; class Aves; order Passeriformes; family Rhinocryptidae; genus Acropternis; species Acropternis orthonyx. The sequence goes on along the minus strand of JAWWEU010000038.1, from coordinate 1,254,264 downwards.
GCCCTGTCCCGAGCTCTTGCACCCTGAAGTTTTGGAACGAAAGAGAGAGAGGGGAAGTGGCTGTTTCCCAAGGGCCTGGAGCGGGAGGTGGCTGGGGGTGCCCGGGCAGGGGCTGCAGGCAGCAGGTGCCTGCGGGCAGCACGGAGCCTGCTCACACGGGGCGAAACTTCGGCTGGAGTTTTGTTCATCAGACGTGACGCGGAGAAGAGTCGTGAAACTCGCAGCATCCCTTTTCCATGCCCCCGCTGCCCCGCGGCGCGGCCTCTGCTCCTGAACCGAGCCCAGCGGTGGGGAGGAACGGGAGCGAAGCGGTCAGCAGCTCGGGCTCTGTGTACCCAGCTGCAAACTTTCCGATGTGTTTCCTCGTTTAACCTCCCGACCGCCACAGCACTGTAATTTTGCAGGCAAAGGAATTCGAGCAGTCTCCTGCCCCCCCTCCCAATCCCGCCTCCCCTCCTTCCCCTTGCTCCACTTCTCCGTGTAACTGCCCACCAGAACTGCCAATCCCAAGGGCTTCCCGCGCTGCTCCTTGGATGCAACGCGGAGAAGTGCTCGGACAAAACAAAATTCTTAGTTGTTGGTTTTATGAGAGGACTTGGAGGCGGAGGTGGGTTTCCCCCCCGAGCGGGGTTTGCGGAGCCGGGCGCTCGGCCGTCCCGCCGGAGCCCGGGCACCGAACTCGTTTCCCCCCGCCGTTCTGTGCCTCAGTGTTCTCTGCGCTCATCCGCATCTTCCAGCCTGTTTTCCTTTTTCATTTACCGCGCTCAGACGTGTCCCATAGGGCGCAGATTTGCCTTTAACATGTTTGGATGGGGTTTTTTTCGGAGAGGGCGTTCAGTAAAGGCCAAGTTTGCTGTGGTTTGTTTGGAGCCGCACCTCTGCGCGCCCCGACAGCTGCGGGCTGCGCCGGGCGGCGGCCGCTCCGCCTGCGCGGGGAGGAGGAGGAGGAGGAACGGGGGGAGGAAGGTGCGTGGAGGACACCGAGAGGTGCAGGGATGGTGAGGATCTCGGGCTTCGGGCCGGGGGAGGCGGCCCGGGATGGGGAGGCTGCGGGTGTTTTGCGCCTGAAGGGAGTAACAATAGCGACGAAATGGGATGGTTTGCACTGAAAATGGCAGAGAGAAAAGGCGCAACTCGGGCAAACCGGCAAACGCAACTCGGGAACAAAATTGCCAGCTATTATTGGTTTAACTAATTGCTGAATAATTTGGAAATAGTGCAAAAAGCAGTACTAGTCCCAGTGGTGAAGGTTGATGAAAGGTGGATGTAGTGTTCTCGCGGGTAACAATTCAGCTTTAAAACAAGCGTCAAATATGCATCTTTCCCGTTTAAAAACGTCTCCTTTTCGGAGGGATTAGCTTTTAATTGTCCTTCCGCTGTCTCCCTATTGCAGGGCAGATGTTCAGATTCAAAGGACCTGTAAACCGAACCAGCGGCATCTGTCCTGGATGGGAGCACAGCCTGAGAAAGTCTCACTGCTCCCTGACTTCTTAACTAAACCGCCTTTAACTGCACTTCGAAAAATTCGTTTACAAAATAATTGCCCTCCGATTTTTTTTGGCTTTTAATCTGTGTTTAGAGCCTGCAAATGAAACCTAAGAGATCTTCCTTGAGTAACCTTTGGCTTCATTTCTTAAGCTATTTATCTACTTAACTATTTACTAGACTAATAATCGACTAATTTATGCGGTAATAAGTGCCATTGATCTTGGAAATCAGACCAGGTTGCCCACTGATGTAAAATTTCACAAACGAGTAAATTATTGCAAAGCCTCAGATTTTGTCTTTAAAAGAGAAACCGTTTAAAAATGTGGTAGTTTCTCTTTTATTTTTAATGGAACTTGTCATTTCCTTCTCAGAAATGCACTAGAAATGCACAATGCTGTCCTCTGAGGGGATCTGTTCCTGGTAATTTGTGTAGAATACTTCGTGTAAAATAAATCTACACCCAGAGGTGGTGGGAAAAGGGGGACCCGTAAACTTGGCAGAGTAGAGACTGAAATTATCTCGTAAATTGCAGCAAATATTCATCTGTAACACGAATTGGACTGACTTTCCCCCCCCCTACTTAAACAAGACTCCGTTTGCAGGGGGATGATGGGTTTAGATGTGGATAGAGCCTGACAAGTGGAAAATAGCTTAGAAGGATGCTGAAACTTCAAAAAGATTTCTTTTTCTTTCTTTCCTCCTCCTTTTTTTTTTTTTTTTTCAAGTGTGTTCCTGTGATCATAATTTCTTCCTTCACTTGTTGGAATGGAGTTTGATGGGTTTTTTAGGTCAGTAAATCAATGGCTGAAAGCTTGCTGAACACAGAAGCACCTGTAAAGAATTCGGAATACTCCCTTTGTGAATTAGACCCCAAACCTCCCACAGCCTGCTGTTTTATTCATTTGTATCTAGTCCGGTTTTAAGACACTGATATATCCTGGAAAATTATAGATGTATTGCGAAAACTTGCGGCTCGACGAGTGGATAAACTACCCATAATCTATACAAACAGCCAAGATGTTAAGAAATACTTCCTTCCTTTGGTAGCAGGAAGATGCTTCGCCAGGAGGGTGACCGAATATCCCGGCTGGATCGGCGGGATGGGGACCGGGGCTGGGGGCGGCTTTTTGCCAGGGGAGGGGGGGCTGCGGAGGCGCCGATCCCGCTCCCGGCAGGGCTCGGGGCCGCCTGGAGCTGACCTTCCCAACGGGCTGTGTCAAAAGCGGCTTGGTTTATTTTTTCCTGACAAAAATGCGAAAAGCCTGGAAAGTTTTGAAGAGCAAATCTCTCTTTCCTCCTGGTTTCCCTTGGGACTAGAAGCTCAGAAGTAGCTTCCCTGTGACTCCAGTGGCAGAGCGAGCAGACGGGAGTCGCAGCTTAAAAACGGATGTCTTGCAGAGATTTCCTAGGAAAAACAAGAGTTTCCCCCTTTCCCTTGCTTCTCCCCCTTCTCTCCCTGCCCCCCGCCGTGGTCACCTTTCGAGTCCCCGGGCGCATCTGGCCCCGCCCCGAGGGGCTGGGGCTGGGGTCGGGGCTGGGGCAGGCGGAGGGGCTGGGGCTGGGGTCGGGGCTGGGGCTGGGGTCGGGCTGGGGTCGGGGCTGGGGCAGGGCGCCGGCACCGCTCGCTGCCCGAAGGGCTCCCGAGCCCCGGGTGTAGGGCCGGCGAGCGGAGCGGCAGCCCCGGCCCCCGGCGGGGCGGGCAGCGAGGAGCCCGGCTCGGCCGGGGCTGCCCGGGTTAATCGCGGCGCTCAGGGACTGACCGCGCACTCGCACCGGCCATTCAGCGCCATTCATTTGGCTTAATTGAGGGGAAAAACCCTGGCGGCGGCTCCTCCCGCGGGGCCCGGGCCCGGCCGCCCCTCGCCGGCCCCTTTGTTCTCCCGCCCCGCAGCCCCGGCCCGGCCGCGCTCCCCCCGGGAGGCACCGCGGCCGGGGGGGCCCGGCCCTCCGGCAGCCCCGGGGGGCAGCGGGACGCGCAGCCCCTTTGTCCGAGGCGGCCGGGGAAGGCCGGAGGAAGAGGCTTCTAATCCCAACTCTGCTCCCTCCTGGCCTTTCGATGCTCGGTCTGGGTGATAGTCGCTCCTTAAGACAGGCTTTATCTCCCCAGAAACATTTCTTGAAATGTCAAGGTTGAGGCAGCGGTGTCGTGTCTGTTGCTCCATGGCTTGGCAGAGGCACCCTCCTTTCAGCGCTGCCAGGCACCTCAGAAGCAGCCAGGGCTACCTTGCCTGCTCCCAGTGCCACAGCTTTACCCCTTTGCATCCCGGTGGTGAGGAGTTCAGGCGTCTGCCTCCTCCAAGGAGAAAGACTCTGTTTCTGCTCCTGTCCCAAGTACCACACAGAGGGTTCTGTCTCACCTCTGTCCCTTTGAGGCTATGGTACCACAAAGTCCTTTACACACTTCGACCGAACAGCAAATCCTGCTGCACCCCTGCCTCGTCTGGTTAATCACAAGTTCCCTCTCCAGGCAGCAGGAGGTTAAAACACCCCCTTAACTCTGATTACAGAGGGAAAGGGGTATATGTTCCTGGGCCACTGAATATTTAGAGCTGATGCACACACCAAGTATGTCTCTTGTTTAACCATTCTTTCAGAATCAGGATTAGTTTGCTTTCTTTTGATGTTATTTAACATGTTAAACACAAGCTACTAAGAACAAAAGTTCCCCGAAGGAAATTCCTCTTTCCCCTCTTCTTGTGCTGCATCCTTAGCGATCTACTGACTACTAAGCCCATGCTTTGCCTTGAATCCCAGCGCACATGGGGCTCTGGTGATCTGAGAGTGAAGAGTGCTCCCAAGTTCTCCTCAGTCAGGCTTTGTTACAAAGGGACCACCACATCCTGTTTTCCACTCCTGTTGCTGGGTTTAGAGAGGTGTTACACACTATTCTGCAGAGGGTATTTTGGTCACCCATCTCAAATAAAATGTTTGCGTCTCAGTCTGTAGCATCGCTGTCTGTGGACATCACCATCCTGTGACCTGGTGACCATGTGGGGCTAAGGGGGGCTGTAAGTGCTGCCACTGCTGCACCAGCCAAGCGCAGGAGGGCCATGGCTCGGGTGTGGGGTCTGGGGAAAGGCACAGGGCCCTTGGAAATGGTCTAGAGCCAAAAAAGAGACTTGGCACTCACTCAAGAATTAGTTTTATCACAAAATAGAAATGAAATGTTAGTTGATTTAAGATTCCTCTATTCAACTGGATTTCTACCAATTGTATTTCTGAAATCGCAGCAGGAGCCTGAGATACTGCACTGGAATGGAAATGTTACATACAGATAGTTCAGCAATTCCTCCGGGAGATACACAGGGACACCGCAAAGGAACAGGGAAGATAGTGCCTGAAAAACAGAGGGTTGCGTGAGGAGCATGTACAGTGTTAGTTTTACACCCGGATGCCTTTTGCAGAAACTCCTCAGCTCTTAAAATCTCCACTTACACCCTTGGCCTGTTCTGTGTGTCTGTGCCTGCAACGCCCGTGAACATGGCAGACCCAGAGAGGGATGCAGATAATATTAGACCAAATATAGTAGACCTCTGAGGATGGTGCCAGGCCCCATAACCAAATACAAGAGGGGGACTGGCACCAGCTAGAACTATTTCTGTCATGCTGGGTGAAGCCTGGGAGTAACCAAACCGCTTGCACAAGACAACGAGCAGCTCACGCCCTCGCGCTCTTCCAAAATCTGTTCTGTAGCTTCCATCAGAGACAAGGACATTTTGCCAGTCCCAAATGGCACATGTTTACTGTAATTTTAATATTATTTTTTACTTAGTAGATAAGGAGGTAAAATTCCGAGAAATTCTGGGAGTAAATTGTTCATTGTCCTATCGGGGCCTGATGAAAAGCTGACACCCTCATTCCATTCTGGGAGAGTTTAGAATCACTTTTATATCCTTGGATTCTGAATGTATCTCATTCTCTATGGAACACGTTAAAATCCAACTCCTTGCAGCCCTAGGGTTTGTTTTGTTGCATATTAACAGGAACAGACTTCAGTCCTGCAGATATTTTGATGCATTTCCTCCTGTGTCCCTGCCTTGTTATTTCTGGGAGGGTTTGAAAACCCTTAAGAGGACACACAAAGGTCTTTTCCATTACTGGTATCTAAAATTCTTTGAGTACATTTTAAAAACAAGCATGATTTGGTTTTACATTTCCATAACAGAATTTTCTGTGGGCATTATTATGTTATTCATGCTAGTACTCTTTATATCAGGAATTGTAGCTATGAAGGAGACTGGAGCACATAGGATGACTCCAGCTGGGCAACTGGATCTCAGTTCTTAACCAGTAAAGACTTTGCTACATCCCATCCAGCTCCATTACTACTCCATTGTTACTATCTGCTTTAAGCATCCTACACCTTTTGAATTCAGGTGCTTCCAGTCTTTCCATGCCACAGGAAAACAAGCAGAAATGCTTCTTATTGCCAGAATCTGGCACAAGATCCTGAGGTCTGGAAAGGATTTATACAAATGTATGCACATGCACGCACACAGGCACACACACTTCTATATACAGCACCATTTTCTTAAGCTGTTCTTTAAATTACAGGAGTAGAGAAACACCCAAAAAAGTTCAAGGCTTTGGCCACTTTGGGCGTATCTGTTAAACAAATGTGCTTTTGGGCTTAGAGCTGAATTTTTGCAGGCCTTGCTCTATGTTGTGCCATATCTTTTTAGAAGGTTTTGAAAGGCTGAGGTTTGCAAAGCAGCTACTGTAGCTGCTGCAAACCTGCTGTTTAGGGAACCCATATGCATCTTCACTTAGGAATACGTGCATTTTATGTGTATTTTTCAAAACTGTTCTTAATGCATGCCTTTCAGAACATGAGTGTTTTTAACAAGGCTGAGACCCACTGATGGACAGCAGGAATTCAAGAAACACTATAAAGACATGTCCATGAGATGTACTCAGTTGTAATGAAAGAGCAATAAATAACAGTCAATTGAAAACAAACCTGTTCATGTGTTTCAGAAACTCACCAACAATTCACATTTTAAAGGAATTTTTTCCTCATTTTTTGCAAGCTTTGTAGAACAGAGGTCGTAGTGATTTTTCATTACTTTTGTAGGAAATAAAGAGGGAGTTGTAGGTATTGGAACAGGAAAAGGTAATTAATGACAGTTTGTCAGAGCTAATTTTCAGTTATATCCCTGATTTTTTTTTATTAGATTTAAGCTCAGTCCTTAATGTTATTTTAAGAGGTTTTCTATGGTTTACTGTACGCACAAATAAATGAAAAACTACTTTTGGTCTACGAGATTATTTTGCTTGGCATTCAACATTTAATACCACTTGATAATTTTTACAGTGTTCCTTGCTCTCAGACCTTCTTCACAGGCTTTACAGTTGATTTCTGCAAGCGTATCAACCAGTGTCATTCCCCGATTCCAAAGGATATGACAGGAGTGATCACTCAAACCAGTATTTGCAAACACTTTTTTTTAAAAAAATGGAAATACAAACTTATAAATAATTAAAAAGATATTTTTCATTTGGCATGCCAGTGAATATGTTGCATTAAAGCTTTATTTCTTTAGCTAGTCAGATTATAGTCATAATTTGCTGTCTGGTAGCCACAAACTTTATTTCTTTTATAGTGTTTCATTTAAAGGTCTCTCTTGTACTCTACAGGGTTTAGTTTGATGGAGGAAATAATTATGATTTTAACTAGTCTGTTCCATCGAGATTTGAGTGGACTGTATTGCACAGCTCCCTTTGTGTGTTACAGTGCAGTTTATAGTGAGCCAAGTACATTAAAACCCTTTACGGAGTCGGGGACAGCTCCTGTCCTCCCACAGAGAGGGGAGCAAAGGAAACAGACCTGCCATTTGAAAAGCCACAAAGGGGCAGGGCAGGGTCCTTGCAGGCTGGTTATCGGACAGGAAAGCCAGAGGATGCAGAAATATGATCCAGTGTGTGTGCTCTGGTGGGCAAGGCGGGCCATGGCACCCGGCCCTGTGGCCACTGGGCAGTGCCCGTCCCTGTGCTGGCACCGCTGGGGCACCTCCAGTGGTCTGGGCAGCTCTGGGCCCCTCAGACAGGAGACATTGGGCTGGAGCGTGTCCAGGGAAGGGAACGGAGCTGGAGAAGGGGCTGGAGCAACAGGAGCAGCTGAGTGAACTGCGGGGGGCTCAGCCTGGAGAAGAGGAGGCTCAGGGGGGACCTTCTGGCTCTGCAACTCCCTGACAGGAGAGGGGAGCTGGGGGGGTTGGGCTCTGCTCTCAGGGAAAAGGGACAGGGCAAGGGGAAACAGTCTCAAGTTGTGCCAGGGCAGCTTTAGATTTGATATTAGGGAAAATCTCTTCCCTAAAAGGGTTGTCCAGCCCTGGCACAGCTGCCCAGGGCAATGGCGGAGTCCCCATCCCTGGAGGAATTTAAAAGCCGTGTGGATGTGGCACTTGGGGACAGGGGTCAGTGGTGGCCTTGGCAGCGCTGGGCCAAATGAATGACCTTAGAGGGCTTTTCCCACCTAAACTGTCCCACGAATCTATGGAACAGAGGGAAGGCAAGTGGGGCTTGTGCCAGGACATGCCTTGGTGTGTTATTTTAATTGCTGCCCTCAGACGAATTGCAAACAGTGTTGGTTGTGGAGCAAGAGATTTACAGGCCTTTTCCACTTGTTGCCTTAAGCTTTAAGTTGCAATGAGAACGATGGTGACCACCTGGACAGAGACCAGCAATACCCCAGCAATCAGAAAACAAAGCGCATGAGGACATCCTTCAAACACCACCAGCTGCGGACAATGAAGTCATACTTTGCTATTAACCACAATCCCGACGCCAAGGACTTGAAACAGCTAGCTCAGAAAACTGGCCTCACCAAAAGAGTTCTTCAGGTAAGGAGAGCAGTCTTTTGTCTTGATAAGTAATCAAAATATCAATTTTATATTTAAAATGTCATCAATTTTGCTGGTTTACAAGCTCTTCTTAGTAGTTTGTACCTTCTGCGAGACTGCAGTTAAACCCTACAAAGTATTGGAAGAGTTAATTCCTCTCAGTTTCCCTAAAGCAGATCATTTGGGTTCTAATTTTTAATGAGAGTTGTGAAGGTTTGGGGCCCTGCTTGTTTTCCTGGAGTTACTTAATTCTGGTGCATGTTTTAGCTTTCAGTCTGCTTTAAGAAAAAGTGACTTAGTTTAGTTAGTACATTCCCTGTAAATAGAGAGCTCTTAGTTTAGAAATCACTGTCAATGTTTACCTTTGTAAGAAATTAATCAATAGTTTGAATTTATTTTGCCAGGACAAGGAGGATAGCTTTTCTTTCATAACTGAAGGGGACATAAATTTAATTTTTCAAAAATTAATTTTTTATTCATAGTTTAGTAACTTAGAATGAAAGGAGATTGCGTTTTAAAAGCACTTTTTCTCTGAAAGCTGGATTTTTCCTGCTTCACGGGTACACACTCCATTTGAGTTACTGTGGGAAGGAAAGGGGGCATATTCGTTGTTCAGCTCCCCAGTAAACAGCGACTGACAAACGGTACGAGGTCACTCCCCTCGGCTGTCCCCATAGCCGGGTTCTGTGGTGGTGTTTTTCTGAGGCTGATTTGTGGCGGAGGAACAGATTCCTCTGACAGCGAGTGCACGTCCCAGCACCTGATGCAGCGTCTCTCACAGCACACACCCATGGAATCATTTACTGCATGTGTGTATCCTTAGTTTGACCCTTCTCCTTTATTTTATCCTCAGAATTTAGACACTCCAGTAACATCAGTTCTGTGCCCTCACACCCAAATGACCTGAGAAGCTTCACACAGTGCATTAAGACATGAGATCATTGTCTAGAAAGTGTCATTCTCCTATGTCACCTTTCTGTTCCTTCTCCTCATTTCCCACCAACTTTGACTTCCACTTCTCTTTTCACCTAATGGGTCTTTCTTTCCATCTTTTTTTTTCCGAGTTATCTTCTCTGTTTCTTCATTTTCAAAATGTATTTCCTTGTCTCCAAAACTGGACTCCACCCCATTATGCCTTCGCTCCTCTTCATGTTTCTTCACTGCTTCTGTTTCCATGTCCCATTTTGCAGTTTCAAGGTGCTTTGTTTTTCTCTTTTGTTTTGTAGCAGATGCTTACAATTCCACCAAACTTCTGTTATCGCTTTGGTATTTGGTGTTTCACTGCTTTTACTTTCACAGTTAAATACTCCTTCATGTCTGGCTCCTTTAGCTGCAGTGGTGGAAGGTAAAAGTTGGTGGTGAGGATTGCACCCCGAGGATGATACTGTTGGAGGCAATTCCAGAAAATGGCTTGGAGCGATACTTTGTCTGGTATCACTTGAGTTTTTCTGCCTGTTATGAGCACTCTCCACTCATGGAAGTTTTGTTTGAAAACAAATTTGGGCCGTGAAAAAAACAACTTGTATTTTATATATTTTAGAACCTTTGTGGCCAGTTGGTTCATCTCTACCTGCGAGACGCAATTTTTCACTACATGAGTTTCAGGGTTGCTCTTTGCTGGGGAGAACTCACCATGATGTTGGTTACCGAGACAGCATCACTTGTTCATTCTTTTGAGCCAGGAAGGCTGGCATTCCATCTGTGTCCCTCTGTGAACACGAAGTGATTCACTGACACCATTGATCCATGCCAGCACCGTTAGCATCAGTCTGTCCTACACCCCGAGGGGCTCGGGCTCCCAGGTGCACGTGCCCACTTGCCAGCAGGAAGAACTCTTCCACACCCCTCAGTAGGTGTTTGTGAGCTGTTGGATTTTCGGTGTGCTCAGGTCTCAGTTCAGCCAATGAAGGATCCTGGCTCTTTGGATACCTTTAACAGAATCTGTTCTAATGCGAAATGCTGGGCAGCAGACCAATAGAAGCAGAGTTTCTTGTTGTGAAACCAGTGCACTTCCTAAACACACAGGGCAGAGCTCCTGGTGATTTAGGCAACAGCCATAGTGCCCCTGCTGTAGTGACAATCCCATGTGACATGTCATGAGAGGACTCTGTAGATGAGCAGAGAATTTGAGCATATTCTTAATCATCTGTCATACCAAATTTGGAAGACCTGACTGGTGTCTTTGCTTTATATACAATATTTCACTAGCTGCACACGTCCAGTGGTGGGATAGACTGGAAATGTAACACCCTGCTTCTCCCAGTGCATTGCCTCCAGTGCCTTTGTAATGCACACTGTTCTCCTTAAGTAGCCACATTAGAATCATAGTAAGCTTATTTATAATTTTAACACCTATTTTTATTTAGTTTCCTTTCAGTTTAGGTTTATATTTGCTATTTAATTCATATACCTTTTGTACTACAGCTGGGAACACAAGCCCTTCAGTGTAAGCTATCATTCATAATTAAAGGGACCAGCTAATTGTGAGCTAACTAACTAACCTAACTGGCATAAATGCTGCTCTTTGGGGAACTGATCTTTCTTTTTGTGAGTTTAGAAAGGGAAGGTGAAAGTACATAGCCCTGAGGAGGTATGGTTTGCTAGTTATGGGTACGTACCTCTTCTCTCCCCAGGAGTCTGCAATCTGTTTACCCATGGTCAAAGCAATTTAGGAACATAAAACATCACCTTTCAGTGGGTGTGTTGTACACCATTTATTCTTTCCTGAATCACTCCCCAGTGAAGCTGCTGTCAGAACCCTACAAAGATCACTGTGTACCTTTGGAATTATCTATTTCAGTTTCCAGGAGCCAACAAGCCTAAAATGTTCCCACCCACTGCAGGGACCTGCACTGCCCTTGGGTGAAGGTTTGCTTCAGGCTGCAGACTCTTCCTGAGCCCCCACTCGTTAAACACCCCTGGGCCCCCCTTGGACTGTGCAGTTCCTAATTACAGCAGAATAATCACCGTGCCTGCAGTGAGTGAGCGTGGCTGCTTTGCAGTGCTACATCCTCTGTATTTTGTTTCTCCACTTCCCAGCTAGTGAAATTCAGAGAACCTGAATGTCTCCAGGTACTGTGGGAATGAGCCAAATTGTGTTTAAAAAATTGTTTCTAGCAGAAGCTGTTTATACAGCTAATATACAACAGATGCAGCAATGGAGGTGTTACAAACCAGAAAATAAAGTCATCTGAGGTGATGATCTCATTCACTGCAGCGTCCAATTCCCTTACAACACTTAGTGGGCTCATTTTCAATACTTCCCTATCATATGGAGATGTTATTTTATCCCTGTTTGACTTGGTGGAGACAAAGAACTGTCTGCACAGACCACTGAAGAGGCAGTGCAATATTTTCACCTCAGTAAATACGGCTCTGCCCCAGCGCTGAGTGCCCAGCCAGGCCCCCGCCCTGCTCACCGGAGTGTGGGAGCAGCAGTGCTGGGGCTTCCAGCTGCCTTTATTTTTCAGGGGGAGTTGGGTTCATATTTTCCCATTTGATTTGAAATAGCTCAGCCTTGTACTGATACAGTTGGACAGAAAACCACTAAATACTTCCCAATGATTTTGTTTATTCCTCAGTCCTGAGGACGAGATTCCTAATTGTGTAATTGATGTGAGACAAGCCCTTCTGGAAGGATTCTTTCAGTTCTCTGTGTTTGGGTTGTTCTTTCTGTAATGCCCTTCCAGGTGCAGGGCATGCACACTGCTGTGTCCAGCTGGAATAATGGCCCAGGGCTGCAGGAGCAGCCCCACAGCCCAGAGAACAAGAGTTTTCATCTCTCACTACTCTCTAACATGAGATCTTTGCTGAATGGTGTCATATCTTAAGTGCATACCAGAATGTCAATATGCTGGTAATAATGTTATCCCTTTCTATCATAAGATGAGGCCTTTTCAGAATTTAAATTAACAAATAATTAGATGTATTTTTAATAATATGAATATTTATTATTAGACAATTTTAAATTGCCTTATAATTTATAGCAATTATATATATAAAAATATATAAATATATATAAAAATAAAAATAAAAAAATAAAAAATATATAATTAGCTGATTAACTTTGACAATATCTCTGTGAAAGTAAGAAAGGGAGTGAGAGCAGTCATATAATCTCTATATTTGAATGATACTTACAAGATCAGTGGTATTTTCTGTGTCTAACAGGAATTACTACTATTAAAGAGACAATGAACCATGTTATATGTGCAGCCTCTGAAAGCAGTGTGGCTGGTCCTTGGTAAGGGCAGCTGAGCTCAGGTTTTCATATTTAATGGGAGATAAAGGGCAATATAGAAACACCAAGAACCTCAGTCAATTTACATGTTTCAAATCACAAACAGGAACAATACCACAGAGCCTCTCACCCCGCTGGGGTTAAGGAACAGTTGGACATTTGGGAACAGTGTAAATACACAGAATAGTTCTGGTGCCTTCGACAGCTTTACACACTTTAAACAAGAAAATTGCTTTGTGAGTAGGAAGGGAAATGTTGCTTCTATTTGGGACTACGGCATATAAAAATATGTGTATTTCTAATGAACATTAGAGTGAAATTATGCAGAAGTAAGTGTACATGCCACCAGGCTAGTGGTTTTAGCTGTTGTGTTTTAATTATTGCATAGCTGCACACACAGAGCAAGAGTGGCAGTCCCCAAGCTCCCGTTCCACCTGCACAGCTACCATCCTTCATGCAATTACCACAAGGTATTTTTAAGAAATAAAACCCAAATTACTTTGTGGAACAAATATAAGTTATCTCCTACTGAAAGGTAAAAAATCCTATAAAAATTCCAGTTGCTGGGTTTTCCCATTCCTAACCAGCTGGCGCTTTAGGCTTTGTGGCTTGAACAACCAGAGCAAATTGGTGGGCTTCACTGGCGTCCCCTGCACACGAGGGGCTCTGAGCAGTCACAGGAGAGGACACTGTGAATGTGTCAGGCAAAAATACCCCTTCTGGTTTTGCCTCCCTTTGACCACATCACCGGCCTTTAGCGGGTTCACTGCTATAATGGACCATGTTTTAAAATCATTCGAATATATTTCGTGTGCTGGTTTAGGAGAGCTTTTGTTTTGTGATTTATGCCTGGCCCATTATTCTGTGCCTAAGGATTATTTCCTTGTGGCATTCTCTGGAGAATATGTGAGAGAGGTGGGGTGCAACTTAAAGACCCTTGGCTAGGGGGGAAGCTTTCTAGAGACGGAGTAAGAGTGCTCAGCTGGGGGAATTTGTGGCTGGAGCATCCCTAGAGGAGAAGAAAGCCAGTCAGAGGCGAACCAGCTGAGGCAGGTGCAGGAGCTCTGGCTGCAGCCAGTGAGCTGGGAGTGCCAGGGGAGCACCTCCAGAGGTGTCTGTATGTCCGAGTCGCTCCTGGTGGTGTGGCCCGGAGCGGGTCCCACGGCCAGGCCTTCAGAGTCAGGGACCAGCTGCTCTGCCTGGGCAGTGTGGCCTCGGGAGCCCCACACACTGAGTCTCCCTGTGCAGGCCACAGAGGAGGAGTCCAATGGAGATCCTGTCCAGCCACGCAGGTCCTGCATCGCCCCGTTCCCTTCTCGGAGAGGTAACAGAGATGATGAGGCTCGCGGCGTTTGGGACAGAGAGACTCGGTCCTACCCCTCAGAGCAGGTCAGCGTGAGGACAGCAGGATCAGCAGCGAGCCCACTGCAAAGAATGTAACAATGGCAGAGGCCTGGGGCAAATGGGCACAGTGACACTTCACCCCGTTTGTAGCAGGAACATCACCTGGTATCACCAGACACCACCTGGAACGCAGGGTAGTTAGTGACATTTTCAGATTTAGTCCAAGTCATTCGCTGTGCTGTGGTTGCGGCAAGTTTCACAAACAGTTTTATTTTATCTACTTTCAAAAAGGTCAGAAAAATATTTTATCTGTAAAAACTCCTACAGACAATGGAAAGCATTATTGGACCAAAACACCGAAACTTGACTGAGAAAGATGAAGTCGTAGATTTTGTCCTTCAATCAGATTATAATCAAAGAATGCAAAAAGTAGAAACCTTGGAAAAAATTCTGTATGTGGATGTAATTCCTGCTGAAATGACAGTTTATGATGCAGTGTGGGTCTTTAATACCATTCAAGCCTCTTTCCCCAACATTATTCCAGTACTGAAAACATTTGAGGAAGGAAACTGGCATAGGTGAAGGGAGCTGAAGCATTTGAGAAAGAAGAGTAAGAGGCGAGTGAGGAAGAGGGCTAGTCCTTTTAGAAAAGGGGATGACAGCAGACACTGAGACATGAGGAAGCTCCTGGGAGAGCAGGAAGGCAGGACGTGGGATGTGCCTGGTGCTTAGGTGGGAGATGGACGTGAGACACGAGGGGCCCAAGGTCGTGATTCGATGTTATCGGGTGTGTGTTGTCTGCCTCGTCCGAAAACGGGACTGAGGGTCCCGAGCGCTCGTGCAGGCACCCACGTTTCCAAGCCCCCTTTTACACAGCCTGCACAGACAGATCCCCACCCTCTGTCCTCAGGCCCCTCCTGTCCCAGGCAGATGGTTTCCAGGGGTTACAGGAGAGGGAAGGAGGAATCCTTTGCAGGCAGAGACTGCTTCTCATGGCCAGGGCTACATTTCTAACGTGTTACCAGTAAAAATATCTTTGCCAATTCCAGCACCGATGAATTTGTGAATGTGCTTTTGCTTTTTGAAACACTGCAGCTCTTTAAATGCTACCCTGTTATATTGAACTATTCCAGGTTTGGTTTCAAAATGCTCGAGCCAAATTCAGACGGAACCTCTTGCGTCAAGAAAACACAGGGGTGGATAAGACTTCAGACTCAACACTGCAAGCAGGGACCCCGTCAGGTCCTGCCTCAGAAATATCCAATGCCTCCATGAGTCCATCCAGCACTCCCACTACTTTAACGGACTTGACTAATCCTACTATGCCTACTGTGACGTCTGTCTTGACATCAGTGCCCGGGAGTCTTGAGGTTCATGAATCTCGAAGTCCTTCACAGACAACTCTTACAAATCTTTTCTGATGACTCTTTCTTAATAATTTCTTTAAAAAAGAAATTATTCTTAGCTGAAATTCCAAGTGTATTTTAATAGAGGCTTTGAGCAACCGACTAACCACAATTAGGATCTCTCCTAAAAAAAAAACAGAAGGAAATGTAGTGTTCTGGTATTATGGAGTACGGACTGAAGAATAACTTGGAAGATCTATTGCAACACAACATTTGTGTAACTGTACAGTTTTGTGGACTGAGCAAGGGAAACAGCAATTAATTTAAGTTGGCTAAAGCTTCTGTATTTTCAAAGACTGCCATGTGCCTTATACACTGTTTTATCTACATTCTTTGGATTCCATGTCCACTTCTCTCTTTTTCTCTCTGTATATTTATGACCAGGGCAAAAATGTTAAAGAGTTTGTTACTTTGGATAGTCCTAAGCCTTTCATTGGTTGCTTTGTTGTTTTAGAATTTTAAGGTTGAAGTCTGTTCGAATACCAGAATTTGTAAAATCTAATCAGTAATAAAACCACTTATGGAAACTACTTGGTAATGGCTGCAGTTACATTTAACATTAGTGTCACAATTGAGATAGGCTGAGTGGATGTAAAAGGGTTAGAAAACTGCACTTCAAACACAGTATCTGCCTAGGAGAAACCCTAAATATGACGTACGCATTCCTCCTGTTCCTGAAGTATATATGGGTGAGAAATCCAGCTTGTGCAACAGTCTAGGAATCTTCATTGTAGAGAAATAAATGTTAGTCGCAGGTAGAAGTTATCAGAAGATGTTAAGATTCAAACAGAAGAACTACACTCAGTTTTGCTGTGTGGAACAAACCTGGCTTCAGCCAGCATGTGCGAAAGCAATCCTGCTCTCGTGCAGGGTGGGCTTGTCCTGTGGCACGGGGGAGGTGAGCAGGTCCCACAGCAGGGCCGTGGGCACCGGGAAATGTTTTCCCTCTAGGAAAAACATAGAAATATTTCAGGTTATTTTACAACATTAGTGGGCAAAGTCGAGGCAAAATTATGTTTTATGAAGTCACAGCCTTACACTTTTTGTAATGCTTTGAAGGAATAAAAAGCCAAGGAAGAATATGATACTATTGACACTAATAAAAGTGGTTATTCCTTTAATGATTATGGACCTTTCAGTACAATTGAATTCCTTCTCCTCCAAAATTTCTGCAGAATATAACTCACATTTTGAGGGTTTTTTCCTTTTGTTTTTAATGATGCTTTTCTGTAATTAAAGAAATACCTCAGCAAAACTTAAATATGTATAAGAACAAGTCTACACTATGCTGTTTGCCCAGTAGGTTTAGAGGTTTGGAGTGGTACATACGATGCAGATGGTTGTTCCTTTTCAGACCTGTTCTAATCAGTTATTTCAGTCAGATGTTGGGTTGTATGTGGCCAGCTCTCTAAAACTAATCCCTCATTCCCATTGGATCAGAATTACTAGAAGATTATTCCAAACAAACAGCAAGAGAGGTGCCAAGATTCATGTTCTTTGCCCTTCTCAGGGCATTGAAGATGATTTCGCAGGTTGGACTCTTTGCTAACAATGTTTTGGTTTTAAAAGCGCTACATTGATTCCACTTTCTGAGCTGAAAATTTGCCATTCTTGTGCAAGCCAAATTCCTGTCGAGATCAGGGAGAGATTTCAGAGCATGAGGACTGTGGGATAGAAATGCTGACATAATTAGGTCATTTATTAACCTTTTTTACACTTCAGCTTAAAAAACCCCACAGGTGAGCTATGGGAAAAGCAAGATAGTCCTCAAAAGATGAAAACTAGCTGAGATCTGTGAGAGGGATTAAGGTCTGGTCACCAAACCCAAGGGGCTGGCAGAGCCCTTTGAGTTTATGCACAGTGATGAGACATGAAAAACGGTAATTTGGGTTGAATTAATAACTGTTACAGGTTTGTCCAAGACATTTTTCCTCACAATCCAAGTGTCTAATAAGGGCATTGTGCTGGTTGCTGGACTGTAACAGGGCACAGATCTGCCTTTCAAAGCTGTTCCGACACGGAGATTCTGCTCTTTGTAACGTTTTGTTCGTTGTCAATCACCTTGGAGATTTTTTTTTTTTTTTTAACATGCTTAGCTGGATCTTTTCTTGATTTAAAAGGCAATTTTGGTCCACTGTTCAATGGTTACAGCCTGTAATTAAAACCCTGTGTATTAACCTGTAAGCAGTTTGACAAAGCCGGATCCTGAATTCTGAAGTGTTACGGCAAATGTAGCGGATAACAATTCCAATGGCTCTTTGAAATTGTACTGCTCTTACTTGTGGTCTTGTATTTTAACTACCTGAATCCACGTGGATGGAAGTACCTTTCAAATCAATTCTCAATATTGCCTTTTCAGACACCTGACATTCATGTAGGGGAATATTCTTGTGTTAATCTTATCTGAAACCTACACAAGACAATTAGAGAAATTGTCTGGTTTAATCAAATCAGGGATTTTGCATATAAATAAGAGACAATATTCTATGTAGGGTCTTTATGTAGGTGCATTAGGATTCACTCTGGCTCCGATGGCCTATGTTGTCCCCATGATTGTTTCAATCCTGTGGTATTGTTTCGTTGTTTAGAGCTTGTTGGTTTTGAATGCTGTACATTTTTTTACTACTGCAATCCTAATGTTTCTTCACATTCTTGTACAGTTCCACATTTGATGTATTAGTCTGGAATTCTGTTAAAAACATGAACAAAAATGGAAATGATATTTCTTTGGAAGTGTATTTTTACTGTATACCTAATTTGAACTAGTTGAACATACTTCTTTACATTTTGCATGATAGGTGTGTAGTTCATTTTTTAAATATGAGAGAGACTTAAGAGTAACTTAGAACAAGAATATAATGAAACTATACAAATATGGAAATACATACAATGATTTGCTACTTTTTGACTCAAGAAACTTTTTGAAATACATTTTACCTAGTTTATTTAAGATAATGCAGGTATTTTGTCTTTGAGTTCATACATAATACCGAATATAAGAGGGCACTGCACACTAGAAGAACTTTCAAATCACCTTGGTAGTCACTACCACACTGGATTGTTCTTGTCAAAGAGAGAGAAAGGACATTTGAATTTTAGAAAGCTGAACAAATATGTTTTGATCTACAACAGAGAGGGATGAGATTGCTGCAAGTGATATGTAATCACAGCATAAAATTTATTGACACTATTAATGGCTACATTTCAGAAATCTTATTTTTTATTCAAATTATCCAAGTTTGGGAAGAGAAGAGCAAGGATGATTATACTAATAAAGAAACTGAATGAGTGCCCTGGAAGCAAAAGTCAATGTATCAAATATACTTTGGATGCAGAAAGGGCTTCCAAGATATTTTGGTTTCCAAACTATCTTTTCTTCCTGGTTGTTAAAAACCCCCACATAATTAAGCCACTTTCCTATAACTGTTTGCTACTTTTTGTCTGTTGGAAGGAAGCTTGGGCACCTGTAGAACAATCTTCATCTAAAGGAAAAGGAGAAAAAAGCACAAATCAAAATAAGCATCAGGCTTCACACTTAGGTGGTGTGGCAATGGCAAAGACATCCCGGTGGCTAAAACAAGTTCTGTATGTACCTGCTTATGGTCTTCTTAATAATGCTTGGAAGGAGAGATTTTAATTGGAAGTAGGTGCATTATGGGGTCTTTTTCGTTCTAACTTCAGCAAGCCACAGCTAATTGCACCACTCTGTCACTGTTTTTTAAAATTAAATTTGACATAAATTACCATTAGGAAGGGTCATAACATCACAGACAGTATGAAGAGAGAAGCCTAGACTATTGAAGAAGAACTTTCCCCCCCTTTTCTTGCCATCTTTCTAACGCCGGTTGTTCCCCACCAGCTCCCTGCCCCAGCTCACACCCCCAGACGGGCCAGTGCTGCCCCTGGGCCTCAGCCGGGAGTGCCCCCGGCTCTGTGCCTGCTCCCACCAGCTCAGCCCCTCAGGGCTTCTGCTTCTGCAGGGACTCAGCCCTGCGGAACACGGACTGACACCCTGCCCAGTAGCAATTCATGTGCCTGTAGCTGAAACCACAGTGTGTAACTGGAGTGGCCTGTGTGTTTCTGGGATCACTCTCCCCTCCATTTACAGAGGCTCCAGGTGAAACACCTGCACAACACCCCCAGTGTGAGGTGCTGGTGCCCCCGCTCCTGGTGCTCTAGGCCAACCACAGAGCAGCAAATACTGACAGGCCTAACAAACAAATTTATATTACTGCCATTTCTGCTGCAATTGTACTCTTCCCCCAGGCTTTCATAGTAATTAAACATGTGCTTCTCTCACCCTTCCTCCAGTAAACCCAGAGCTGAGCTGGACCAGGGCCACGAATGGCATTTATCAATTTGACAATTCCTTTAATCAAGGACTAGATAAAAAGATACACTGGACATTTAATGGATTTCTGATCAGATTAGTATGATGTTAGCAGCTCTTTCTGGCCCAGTGACTGGATTTCTGTATCAACTAAGGTCAGTAAATATTTTGGGCGTTTTGTTTTGAGCAAAGCACAGTACTTAAAATATGCAACCTGCTGTCAGTAAATTCAGACCTTGCTGTATCATTAATGTACTAATGCATAACACTGTGCAAATTATCATTATTTCCACAGAATGCCACTGCTGTGGAAGTTCTTCTTTTGATGAAAAAAAAGTCCCTGTAAAAGGCACAGCTCTGCATATTTATTTACACAGCTTGTTTACATGCCACTATATCAATTTATTACATTGTAAAATCCAGCACTTAGCAGGAAGTTACATTTTTGCAACAACCTTAGTCAAAAAAAAGAAATAATTAAGCTTTCCATTAAAGAGAGAAACCTATTCTATCCCCTGCATAGTTTAGTGCAGTAGCTATGGGGGGGGGGGGGAAGTAGCAGCCAAAACAAGAGGGGTACAAATATGTGGAAAGCTTGAGGTAACTCTGTGGTGACCTGGTTCCGTTGCTCAGTCTCAGCGATGCCTCTCTCCACATACAGATCCCGGGGTCATTAGTGCCGGGAAGCCACAGTGGATCTGCAGCACTGCAAACACAGGAATATCCACACATTCTCCTGCAGTGACACAAAATTACCCAGGCTGTTATCCATCCATGGCACAGTAATTATTGTGAATTTAATGTTCCTTGGCTCCTATTCATAAACAGGGAGAAGATCCTCAGGCTTCAGCAATTTAAAGTGTTCCTAGAAAAGGGGTTTGATTTTCCGTGGGCACACTGGTCCAGTGCGGAGTAACAATGACAGGAGCTCCAACCCGTGGATTCTGTGTGTTTGCTGAAGCCTGTCCCAGACAGCTGGAGAGGATTCCTTCCTTGCACTGAGCTCCCCGCCCCGATTCTCCCAGTGCGTCTCCATGCACAGGTCTGGCAGATCTTGCTGGCTGTCCGTGCTGAGCAGAGGCAGCAGTGAGGCCGAGAGGTTGTTGGTGTTCTCGCAGCTCTGCCGCGGTGAGTTCACTCGGTATGCTGGTGGCACGGCCGAGTGCCTTGGCCAGGCAGTGCCTCTGCCCACCCCACACTCTGGAGCTCCACCTGAGCTGGTCCCTCTGCCAAAATACTGTGCAAAGCAGGTTCTTGCCTAAACAACCCCCCAGACAGCGATGTGGCCCCTGTGTTTACCCCTGGCCGTGGGAAGTGCAGACCAGCGTGCACAGCTTCCATCTGTTCTGCTCGGGTTACAACCTCCAGCCCACAGAAACTGTGTGTCCACCAACTCTTTCTTTTGCCTTCCCACATCATTTCCATGTGTTTCATCAGTCAGTTTTCGCCATCCTTCTTCTGGAAATGACTAACAAAAGAGATACTCTGTAATATAGCTTTGCAGTCTGTGATTGAGCAAGAAACTGATGTCAAGCCTCACCCAAGTCTGGGAAAGGATTCTGGGAATGTAGGGAAGAGCAGTTTCTGAAAGGCCAGTCTGTCACCCACAGACAGATAAGAGGGTGAACAGACATCATTGCTTGGACCAAGTTCCCAATGACATCTCATCTCTTGAATCCAGAGCATCTGAGAAGTTGTTAATGGTCATGTGAAACTTTATAATTTGTTTTGTAATTATCCCAGACAGGCAGTTCCAGGTTTTTCACACTGTAGATCCCGGAACACTTTCTGTTGGAGTGCAGACTGTGTCTGGTGGATTTAACCCTGCTGACCATGGACTTGCCTTTGTTAGTTCACATGCACAGATCTCTCAGAAGTAGCTCAAAAGCTTTTACATCCACTTCTGTTCCTGTCTGATCTGACCGTTTCTGAGCAGCCAGCCGACAAGTGTGAGCTGCCCACGGACTCGGGAGATGAGATGTTTCATACCAGGAGCTTGCTCTGCTCTTTGAACAGAGGCTTTTCCCCTCCAGCACTGTCTGCAGTGTGCACTTTCATCTGGGCAGGGCTGGTAGGAGAGTCCTTGGAAGGGGCTGCTGCTCTGGCCAGCTGCTGATGCCTTTTGGAACTGGTGTTATGCTTAAAGAAATCAGTCATGGATGTTCCTACCACTTCGTTCAGTCAGTTCTAATTAATGCAGACCCAGACTTTCTCCATTTCATACCCATTGGCACTGACTCCTAACACCTCACCCAGCACTGAGTGACAGCAGAAGTCACACTGTCACTGGTGCTACAGAAATAAGCCCAACCACCCACCCTCTGAGAGGCTTTTTAACGTAATGAAGGCCATTTGTGGCCTTCATTTCTCTGTGTGTCTTTTCCAGTTCTGCCCTATTGTGCCTACAGAATTCAGGAATCCATGTTAGATTAATATAAAAGCTGTACAATGCTCTTTTCTGTGATTCTTTACTCCTCAGCTCCCCGAGTGCAGGCAGCTCCTACTCATGTTTTGTGTTCATACTCTCTTTTTCTGTCTCTCTGTTTTGTCCCAGAGATTATAGATTGTGCACACCAACACCCACTGGCACTGACAGGATTCTCCAGAGTCCCTTCTAGCTTTTCCAACAAAAAAGAGGAGTCTCAGAAAAGACACTGGCAGCTATTTGCAGAATTACTTTCTCCCCACAAAACAGCTCCAGCTCCTGGGGATCCGTGGTGGGAGGAGAGGTGTGTCACAGCCTCTTACCTGAGGGTACCATCATTGTCAGCTGCCTCAGAACAGCCCAAAAGCCAGGCTGCTTTTACAAGATCTGCATAAAAATATAATCCAGTTTAATTCCAGAATCATACTGGGGGTGATGCCAGGCATTAAAGGGAAGAATGTGTTTCTGGCAGAACTCCAGCTATTTCTGTCCTCTCTTTTTGTGCCTGTTGGCTGGAGCAGAGGCTGGGACAGGACTCCTGCCTCCTGCTCCCACCGCAGCCGCTCTGTGGCCGGCACAGGGACGCTGTCCAGGGGTTACTTGACGTCACTTGGGGAAAGCGCTTTGAAGTTCCTGAGTGAGGAGTGCCAAACCAGAGCACAATGCAAAGGGGAAGTCATTACACTTCCCATGGGAGGCCGTGAGAAAATGGCACTGAGCAGAGGAGCGTGGCAGAGTGTGTGGCTCCAGCCTCAGCTCCGAGCCCCGACCGTGGCCCGAGCGGGACACCTGAGGTCTGTTATTTTGGAACACGGAAACCAGAAACTGCTGCACGTCCACTTAGGGATTTGCAAGATGTGTGAGAACACACAATCAGTCCCACACAACAGACTCAGAGGAATTTAGGGTGGAAGGTACTGAAGGGAATCTCTGTTTTCCTGGAGGGAGACACTAGATCATATATTTGGTACCTGCAGATGAGGAAGCGCAGGCCCGTGAAGGGAAACTGCACACAGGCAAGGCTGAGAGCATGAGCAGTCTATCCTTTTCCTTCCCTGGGAGACAGTAGCAGTCCTAGGAGCTTTACAGCTTGAAGAAGGTGAGGACACATTTCTATTTAAAACCCACTGAGCAGTGTTTGGGAAGAACAGTGGCCCAGAGGTCAGGAGTGCCTGAGTGAGGAGAAGTTACTGTGTTGGAGGCAATGCATCCCCGGCTGCTGGGAAGGCTTTTGGTTTGAAGAACAATCTCAGCTTCGTGCTGCACAGGTCAGAGAGAAAACTGTCTCTGGTGTGTGTAGCAAGACCTGCACACCCCTCCCCTCAGCAGGGCACAGCACCCCTGGAGCTCACAGAGAGCCAGGGCTGTGCGTTCCCTTCCACACTTCCAAGTGTCCTGTCAGAAATACAAGGGAGACAAACCCTGGCTATTACACGTGCTACCTTTGTACCCCAAACTGCTCCTTGCTGCTGCAGTAAGCGGGCTCCCTTCATTAACTGCATTTACTTAGCAGTAGATCTGCTGTTACATATGAATAATTGACAGGGAAAGGTGTCACTCACTGCACCAGCGCCCCATGATCCTGGCTGCTGAGCTTCCAACCCTACAAAGCCTGGAACAGGAAGCTGTAAGCCCAATCTCTCCTTTTACAGAGTTTAATTTTGGGTATGTTTCTTATCTTGGTGAGTTACTGAACTGTTGAAAGTGACAAAACCAGATGCCATAAAATGCACAGAAAATGCAGCTGGACTGAACCTCAAGTATTAACAAAGCCAATTCCCTTGACAGACACTAATCTTACACCTCCAAACCCAGGAAAGATTCAGTTAAACTCACAATCGTTTTATAGTCTCTGCAGAACCATAGAGCTTAGGGATCCTTTGTTATTCCTCCATAAAGAGGAAAGTTATAGTGAACGTGCCCTTCTTAAGTTGGGTATTTTTAAATACTAACGTTTATTGCTCTGCAGTTTCTCTTTATGTGTGCACAGAGAACATGAAAACACCTCACTGAACAGGCCTATTTTTAGAAACGATAAAAGAGCCCTCTGTTAATAACTGGTTCTCTTTCGCCATTTGCATAGCTGATCACTGTTAATGATCCAGGTAATGGATTCATTAGGGAGGCTGAAGACTGCAGTCAGTCCTGGGATGTGGTCGGTGGTGCTCGGAGTGCAGTGTGTGCGTGCAGGGCTGTCACAGCTCTGGGGAACCCCCTGGTGGGACACACAGACCTGCCCCGTTTGGGTCCCACACACCAAACCTGTCTGCCCCCACTTTTCCATTCATTTGCAGAAATGGGCTGATGTGGCCCAGCTGCAGCAATTTCTTTGGATTAACACTAAGTCTCCAGATCCTCCCACTACTGAACAGTCTTTCCCAGAGCTCCTGTTCTGGGCTTACAGAGGCACAGCACCTGGAAGCCAGCCGATGCTCAGCTTTCCTAACAGTTCCTGAGAACATTTGGATATAGCAAGAACAAGAAGTAAATACCTAAATATCATCAGAGCCCCTCTGCTTTATCCTTCTTACTGCTTTTGGACACAGATCAAAGCTAAAAGCATTAGTCTCTAACACCTAATTCTGGGGGTTTATTAGGTGACTCCCTGATCAGCTCTGTGGAATAGCCAAGTGCATTAGCAGGTGATGGCTGACCCAGAAGGTCCCAGCACAACACACAGCCCCCACCCCACAGCCCCAGCCCCAGCCCCAGCCCTGGGGAGAGCCCCCCAGCCAGGCAGGGCTTGGCCTTGGGCAGGAGCCAGCTGAAGAACCTCCATGTCACTTCTCAGGGGTCCTGCAGGCAGAGCCAAAAAGCCTCAAAGTTTCCTCACCAACCCAACCCAGGCAGAATCATCCACCTCGGGTTCCTGCCTGTAGTAAACTCGGTTGCACACAATATATTTTTAAAAAAGCATCTTTGCCTGTGTTTCCCA
Organism: Acropternis orthonyx; assembly: GCA_035583155.1. Classification (NCBI taxonomy): domain Eukaryota; kingdom Metazoa; phylum Chordata; class Aves; order Passeriformes; family Rhinocryptidae; genus Acropternis; species Acropternis orthonyx. Next base: position 1,229,254 of record JAWWEU010000038.1, on the reverse strand, counting down.
CAAGCCCATCTCTGCTATTTATGCAGGGGCATGAATGAGGAATGAGTTTATGTGTTCTTGATGTGGCATCTGGATTGTCAAAGCACTGCATTAAGCTGGCCCCAAGTAAAGGTCTGAACTAAAAAAATAACATGAAAGGATTTCCAGCATATCCTTTGTGTTGTTGCAGAGCTCAGCCATACATCCGTGTGTAGGAAACACAACACTTTTCTTGCAAGCTGAGCCCTGTGCATCTCACAGGACATTAAAGCAAAAGTGGGAGAAATCCGATCTTAATCTTCCAGAGAGTGAAACACTGATACAACACGTCATGCCCTGTCATCACCTGTTGCTAAGGGTTGAGATATTCCCAATGTCAGAAGGAGACTGTGAATGAGGAGTGCATTTTGATGACTGCCAAGGAGGGGAGACTCTCAGGAACTGTTGGAAATTCTGCTATTTCATAGTGTATAAAATATAGCTGACCTGAGGCAGCGGATCAGCAGAAGCAGCCTGAGGTGCACGCACTGAAAACATCTCCTTTTGAGCTACTGACACGTTTAGCAGCTGCCAGTCAAGGAGGAGAGCTGATCCTCTCTTAACCAGACCTCCTCACAACCTATTGTTGCAAAGGCCTAAAACGTGGCTCCTTCTCCGGCATTCCCTCGCCCAGACAGAGCATCTCTTCCAGCTCCATATTCTCCTTCCACTCCTCATCTTTTGTGCACTGCTGTCTCGCCTCCACCTGCCGCCTCCCCAGTGCCACCTGCTCGCCCCTCTGCCTTCGGCTCCTTTGTTCCTGTCCCTTGTCCCTGCTCCCTGAGGAAGGCAGCACCAGGAGCACATTGTCCCAGGTTGCTCCCCCAGGGCTTGCTTGTTATTGCAACCGCAGCCTGCCCTTGCATCACCAGGGCCAGCGGCAGCAGCGAGCCTGCCCCGGCAGAAACAAAGCCGGGAGCAGAGGGAGGCCCAGGAAGGCAGGAAGGAGCCCCAGCGGGCAGGGAGCCAGCACAGCAGCAGCAAAAACAGGGACACGAGCCGAGGAGGAGACCCCGGGCTCCAAAGACAACCAGGGCCAGAGTCGGGGCAGTGCTGGCCTGGAAGCAATGGCAGGTATCTGCACCTACAGAGGGAAACCTGTGGCAAAGCAGAAGTTCGGGGAAGAGTCACAACATCCTTTTTCCATAACCAAACATCCATCTTTGCCATCTGGCAGGGCTGGGTGGGGGACGGCAGGGCTGGGGGTCACTGGGCTGCTCGGCAATGGAGGAAGGGGCTCAGGGCAGAAGAGCATCAGAGCAGGGTGAAGAACAGGACACAGCCTCTCTCTGCTCTGCAGGAACCTGCTGAGGATGGAAACCATCTTGAAAAGCCATGCTGGGGTCACCTCCCTCCAAACCACAGTGGCTTTTGCAGCCTTGTGGCACCACAAAAGACAGGAAGGGAAGTTCAGAGTGTCTCATGGCAATAGAGGGGCTGCCAGGAGGCTCTGCCAGGCCCACCAGGCCTCCTGCAAAATGCCTGCAGTCTCTAAACTCCCAGCAATATTGAGCCATGGAAAGGTTCAAGAGACTCTCAGGCCTCTGGATCAGTGAAACAGAACTTGCTGTAAAGCAGCATCACAGGTGCCGTGCCAGTAACAGTGACCAGCCCAGAGACCCTCAGGGTCAGGGCCAACCAGACACAGCAGCGTGGGGTCAGCCTTGGACAGGACAAAGGGCTGCCAGCACGGCTGGGGAGCGGGTGCTGATGTTATCTGCTAGAAACCATGAACATGATTAAATTGGATTGCAATGCACCACACTGCCCAGTTCCCCCTAGTGAGTGGGACAGAACCCCTCTGTCTGAGGATCTGACAACGAAGCAGGACACAATTCCAGCAGGCAGCTCTGCTCTGGGGCTGCAGCATCACGTGTAGGTCTGAGGATTCCCCGAGCTGGAGAAAGGCAGGGGTCCCCCTGTCCTGCACTGAGCCTGTAAAATCTGCACACGAGCAGCACATCCCGTGGCTCTGGGCGCTGACCAGAGCCCAGCACACTGAAAGGCTCTGAGAAGTGGGGGCTCGGCGAGTCTCATTTAATTACGAGAGTAGTGCTGGCTCGGCTCGGCCCCACCCACATGCCATTTCACGCCTGATTTCTTCTCTGATTTCTTTGGGGAAAGAGAGGGAATTCGAGTGCATGTAATTTGGGTTAACAAGACGCATTATATGCAGCCTCATTCTTGTAAAAACTTTCACAGGGAAATCACCCAGCCCATGGAGAGAAAAAAATTCTCTCCTTATTGTAATTTTTCCAAGGCTAATCAAACTCTCACCATTATCCTATTGATCACAGGGAAGGTTTGATTTTCTACCGGTTGCCTAGTTAAGGTACAGTAGCTGTTGCTTGGCTTACTCCATGCTGTGAGTACAACAGAGATCAACCCTCCATTTCTATGCTCCTTTTTGTCCCTTTCCTAGATCCCTCTTCCTTCAAAGCTCACCTGCCTTTTGCTTTTGTGGTGCTCTACCTGCATTTTGCTTTCCCCCATATCCGTGGAGCAACAAAAGGTGAAAAGCTGGGCTTATACAATTAAAATTGCCAGAGTAAGAACGAGAAAAAGCGAAAATCCTGAAAAAAGGAGGTAAAGGAAAAGTTAGAGGTGAACGTGCCATCCCCCAACAATTCGGACAAACAGGCTCCATGTCCCGTCCCTGGGGGTGTGAGGGGCACAAACTCCCCCCAGCCTGGACCAGTAATGACAAGGCATGAGCCCTTGGTGATGGTGAGTGCCCACAACTGGCACTGAATGCACGAGGTCTGATCCTGCCATTGTTGGCACGTGCTTTGTAGCAGCCAGAGCTGGTGTCCCTGCGTGAGGAAAAGCTCTGTCTCGGTTTCAAGGTGCGTCCCGGCCCTGTGGGAGCAGCTGCGCAGTGTCAGCGCAGCCGGGCACAGCCACACAAGAGCAGCACGCTGGGGAGAGGTGCAGGCTGTGCTTTGCCTTCCCATCTGAGGGTTCCTTTGGATGTGTTTTGTGTCCCTTCAAGTCACTTGGGAGTTTAGGAGAGCCGGAGAGAATAGCTTTTTCTGTCATTATTTGATAACCAATACAGTTCCCTTTGACCCTCTCCCCTCTTCCCAAAAAAGAAAGACCAGCTCAGCATTGTGTTATTTTTCAAAGCCTTTACAAATTAAGACAGTAACATGGAAATCCTCGTTGGGTTTCAGTTCATACTTCCTCCCATGCTGGGCTGAAATGGGGATTCTTTTGTGATGGCTGTGCTGCTTATTTTTTTAAAACCTCCTGAATTTGGCACACTGCCCTACTTTATTTTCTTTCCATTCTCTAGTGCTGCTCCCATTGGGAGGCTCATTCGCTTCTAATGCATGGTGTTATCTTTTGCAAGTTGAACTCTAAATCCCCGTGTTGTTTTTCCTTGCTTGTTATTCAGGTGCAGGGAATGTTAATGATGTCTCTTTGGCTGGTGGATGCTCTGGCTATGTGGCTTTAATTTTTTTTATTAATGTGTTTTATAAAGTAAATTACAGATAAATGTAGATTTTAACTACAGCTTAGAGGTGGCACATCTGTGAGACTGCACAGGCTTTCATTTGGGGGTGAAAGGCACAGTAACATCTTCCATAACAGGAGGATGTTCACAGGTGTGACTGAGAGAAGCTTCACTGAAGCAAAAGCTCCAAAACTGAAAACTGGCCCCTGATCTGCAGAGGGCCAGGGAAGGGGAGAGGGAAAGGAGCAGGACAACCTTCCTGGCAGTGCTGGGCAGTCCCAGGAGTGCAGTGGAGGTGTCTCCAGGGGCAGTGCTGGAGCAGGAGGCTCTGTGGAGGGGTCTGCATTGCCCTTCCCAAGGCCCCAGAGGGCTCCAGCCATGGCTCACGGGCAGTGCTGAGGTGGGTGGGAGGAGGAGAAAGGCACCTGCTGTCATGGTGCCAGCGCAGCCCGTGGCTCCGTGTGCCCAGGGTGTATCCCGGCTGGGGGGGCTCAGGGGACCCTGGGCTGGCTGCAGGGACAGACCTGCCTTCCCCAGAGAGATGCCTGGGCCGAGGAGGGAGAAACAGAAACAGGAATTGGCCTGGAGAGAGGCTGAGCTGCTCTGAGTGCTCTGGACTGAACTCGGATTAGAGGATTTAGTAGAGGAAAATACGTACTAGTGTCTGTAGTTTGTCTGTTGTTTTATTGAACCAAGAGTCCCGTGTGAGCCATGCAGTAAGAAAGCAGTAAAATCATCCAGCAAGGCCTTGGAAACAGTTCTGTCTCTGAACACGGCACCTCTTGGGCACCGGCTGTGCTCAGAATTACTTCCTTCATCCCAGGAGTTCATGTTATCTTGGACAACACACAACCACTGCCCAAAAGAAATAATTAAAGCTGGGTGGGGCTTGTGTCATCGCTGCACTGAGAGGATGAGGCTGGAAAACAAGATGATGGTTTTACACTGGCAAAATCTCCAGGCTGTTCTCGCCTTCCTGAGCACTTGCCCTTCATTTCTATGCACGAGACATTCTCGGTTTGGGGGATTCTTACCAGGAGCTTGTGAGAGAAATGTTGAAAAGGGATTTTTCCAGGTTGCCTTTCCCATCTTCCTGCTGCATGAGCTGCAGGTGGTGAAGCTGCTGTTTCGGCATTTCTTCTTCAAAAGCTACATCACGTAATATCGCTGAGATCACAAGCAGATGAGGAGAAAAATGGCCCTATAGGATTTGTGTTAAAAAAGGATCCATCCATAAAAGATGAAAGGTTAAACTGCTTTTAGAAACACAGCAGCGTTTAAACAGGTGAGGGTCCTCGGAAATGGAGTTTGGATTCAATAAAGTAGCCATGCAGGAGGGCGGGAGAAGGCCTTTCTTTGGAGGGAAACGTTACACTTTAGTGTTAATAAAATGTCTAGTTGTATAATAATAATGATAGCAATCAGGAGCCTTTATTTTTCACCTGGCAGGGCTGGTTCATGCGAGTTTTTTCAAAGCTACCTGCAATTCAGGAAAGAACAAAAAAAGAATCAGGCCTGCATTGACTGAAAAATATCAGAGTGGAAGAGAAGAGAGCCAGAGTGGCCCAAGACTCCTGAGTGTTGCTGGGGAGATGAAGAGTGCTGCTCCCAGGTGGCAGGACATTTTCTTCCTCAGCCTCTTAGATGTTGCCTCCTCACAGCTGTGTTGTAAAGACATCGCAGGAGATTTACAATCCTAAAAGAACATACAATGAAAATGTCAAAAGGAAAAGGCAATTGCAAACAATAGTTTTGGTCTGGACTGGCCCCCTCTACACACTGCTAAGTGGTGATGTAGCACAAAGGCAATGAGCACACAGCATTAGCTACTCTTGCATCTCTTGTATATTTGTCAGGTTTGATGTGTCAGAAGTTGGTGGAACAAAATTTGTTCCCCACCTGTGCAGATGACACTTACAGCTTTCTGTGGGAACAGAGGAGGAGCAGGAAGCATTGGTCGTTTAGTGGCAGACAGTGGCACTGGAGAGACTAATATATAACACAGCAAGAGGCCTAATTATTGATTGTCTGTACACACACAATTGTAAAAATATAACTTTTCTTGCTCGACCTCTTTTCCCCACTAACACTTCCAGTGCATTGCTCTGTCTGCACCATTAATCTGACTGTCTCTCTTTCATGGAAATACAATTCACCCCAACATAAAAACTCCCTACCCTCTGTCAGGATGTTTTGGGCTGCGACATGTCCCCATGGTAGTGCCAGTGGCTGTGGGTATTTCAGCCCTGCAACTCCCCAGAGAACCTTGTTTGTTGAAGTTCCCACAGAGGGAGGGCCAGCACAGGGCAGTGTGGGGTGGGCAGCACACACAGATGCTCCCAGGGAAGTGTGACACGTGTGGCTGTGAAGAGCTGCCAGCCCTGTGGTGCCCAGATGTGTGGAGCTGACCCAGCACATCTGGAAAGACCAGGCTGCTGCCCCACAGAGAACCAACAGGTTGCAGGGACTTTGCTGCTACAAACTCTGCTCTTTGCCTCGTGCAGCAGCCGGCTGTGTCTGCTTTAGCATTAATATTTGTACATTAATATTAACATCAGCGAGGCTCACCTTGGAGATCATACACTCCAACCCCAGGAGTCGAGGCTCTTGAACAGTGCTTGGGAGATGCAGCCACAAGCACTCACTCACTCCAGCGTTTTCTTTAAGAGATTCCTCGACCGTAGATCTGCTGCTCATGCTGGCCCAGAGTGTGTTGATGGGGAAGGTGCCAGCTCTTGTCAGTCACTAGTGTTGTCATGAATTAGCAGGGGCCACACAGGGTACAGCCATAAGTGTCAGCCTTGTGAATGAGCACTGGAGCAGGATGCGAAAATGTGAGGGCCTGCTAAGACAAAGTCCCAGAGAGAAAAGGAGCTCCTTTGGCACAGGGACGGGTGGGTTCTGCCCATCCAGTGTGTCCGAAGCATAAGCAGCCTTTCCCCACATCCCTGATCCAGCTGCTGGGCTCAGACCAAATGACAACACTGCTTCTGCAGCAGCTGCAAACATGGGAGGCATTTCTGAAAAACAGTGGATTTCTGTATATTGGGACAAATAAAATCAAATAAGTCCGGTCAATCAGTGTGCCAGGTGCTAGTGGTGAAATTGCTCCTGTTTGTTTGGATGATAGAGCTGCTCCTGCCATACAGAGCTGAGGGCTCCAGGGCTGGAGGCTCCAGGGCACATTTTGGCCAGGTGCCCCAGAACACATAGACCTTGTTGGGTTTTACAGCCAGTTAAACTCTAAATATGTTTCTGTGACAAGCTGACTCACCAGTCTCTTCCACCCCTCTGGCTCTGTTTCCACCAACTTGCATGATTTTGTCACAGCCGTCGCACAATTTCTGGTTTTTTCTCAGAGCCCAACTGCTGGACTTGAGGCACTGTGTGAGGAATCGTAGTGTGAACTTCAGACAGCAGGGGAAAAAGGATCCCAGCACTTATTCACACTTTTAAATTGTTGATGTTTAGTGCTCTGAGTTAGTCTTTTTGGGGGCTAGAGACGAAAGTGACCGCAAATGCATCATTTTTAAAAGCATTTATTTATAACAGTAAAAAAATCTCAGAGTTTGGTAGGAGTTGGAAACATCAGGGAAAGTCTAATGAGAATAGAAACCCTCTGCAGCCATAGAGGGAACTGTGTGCTGCTCATCTTTCACCAGTTACACCTTTCATGGCACATCCTCGCTGCTGCAGTTTGGGGAGCAGAAGTACATCGTTTATTGTGTGTACCCAGCACAGCCTGGGGCTGGCTGAGTGCTCCTGCTGTTGATTCATCAGCAGTACACTTGGGAGAGCTCTGGACTTACCTTTTGCCAGGGTAACGTGTCTTTTTGACTAATTCTGATCCAGGATTTTCTGTGTCTGCCCAGATCTGTATTGTGCTATACATATAGTTATTTGTGTATGTGGGTCACAAACTCCTTTGCTTCCCAGTGTCCTCTGGTAGACACACAGTGAAGTGTGTGGAATAAATTTACATCCCAAAACCAGAGACCAGATTACTTTTTAGAAGAATATCAGACAGAAGGTGCCAATATTTAGTATTTATTACACAGTGTGCTTTCACGTCTTTGGAAACCCAAGATTTGCAAATCTGACAGAAAGAATGTTTTGGCCCAAGGTGGCACACAGTGTCAGAGCTGTGGGATCCTCCGTCTGTGGAGGGCTCTGTCCCACACAGAGAGGGCATCCCTTCACACCCCGTGGCACGTCCAGCCAGCCCTTAAATAAAACCAGTATCTCAGTGCCTTTATAGCCACTGGCAAACCTCCGTTCTGGTTTCATCTGGAGCTTTGCTGCCTCTTCTCTTCCTCACTCTCACCAGCAGTTTCTCTGGGAACTGGAGAGGCTGAGGCAAATAATAGATACAAATCATGACCAAAGAAGAAATGATTGTCATTACAAAAATGTATTTATTAATGATCTTCACATAATTCTCCAGGAGTGATATTCTGCAAGACAGAATTGTGATAGATTTTCACCAAATGGGAATATTTCCCTCCAGAAATGTGTAGCATTAAAGGGAGTGAAGAAGCTGAATGTGTTTCCTCCAGTCAGGAAAATGACGGATCAGGGACAAGAGACAATACATTAGTAAACAATATAAAAAATGTACATTTTGTCATTTTGTATTCCTGAGTTATTCTAAATCTGTGAATAAATCGAGAGCTTAAAGTCTCTGGAGCTGTTTTGAAGTCTCTTGCTTTCTATAAATATTGCATTTGCCTCAAGTAAGAGTTTCTGGCATGTATTAAAAAAATATACATTAGTAAAGCTTATAAAATAGATATTTGGAATGCTGTTATTGTTATTTTTTTATTAAAAATACAGTTTAATGGAACAATTGAGATCTACTTCAAAGTGTCAAAATTATATTTCATGCTTTCCCCCCTGCATTCTTTGAACTTTCTGGTTGAAGCTCTCATTTTCTGCCTCTCGGGCTGTGTGTCCCTGTTTGAAGCAGATGCTGCTCTCCACTTGCCTCACTGCTTTGGTGTCCTCACAGGGGTCTCAGGAGACACCCCCTGCCCGGGTACACTGTGGTGCTCTTGGTTAGGGCTCCAGATTTTATCGCACCTGTTCCATGAGCTGATGGTTATCCCGTGTTTGTAACATGTTCCAGCCAAAGCCCAGAACACCCTTTTTTGTGACACTGACCAGGTACGGAGCTGCACCTCCAGCAGAAAGCTGTGCTGACAGCTCAGGCCACTGGCGCCATACCTTAATCTCCTAATTCCACACCCCATATGGACCTGGCATTAGCAAACACAAAAGAGCTCTGCAATTTCCCTGCCGCCAGTGGTGAATTTTAAGAGTTTTCTGGAGAAAGCAGTTCCAGCTTTGGTTCCAGAGATGTACAGGCTGACGCTGGAGCTTGCAAGCAATGTACAGGAGCAGAACACAGAGCCAATGACCAAAACACAGGGTAAGTTACCAAAGTGCAAGGTGAATGACCAGCACAGGGGCGCGGGGAGGCTGCAGCAGGCAGCCCGGGGGGTTTGTGCCGGTGTTTCCTGCCCGGCCCCGGGGCTGTGCCGGACTGTGCTCCGCAGGGTGGGGAGCTTTCGGTGAGGCGGCGGCCTCTGCAAAGGGGCTGTTTTGCCCTCAGAAACGGAGCAAATCCCGGGATTTGCTCGAGCGCAGCGCCCCGAGGCCTGGCTGCTATTGGCGGGAGAACCTCCCTGAGGGGAACAGAACATCGCTGAGGGGAACAGAACATCGCTGAGGGGAACAGAACCTCCCTGAGGGGAACAGAACATCGCTGAGGGGAACAGAACCTTCCTGAGGGGAACAGAACCTTCCTGAGGGGAACAGAACATCGCTGAGGGGAACAGAACATCGCTGAGGGGAACAGAACCTTCCTGAGGGAGAACAGAATATCCCTGGGGGGGAACAGAACCTCCCTGAGGGGGACAGAACATTCCTGTGGAGAACAGAACCTCCCTGAGGAGAACAGAACCTCCCTGAGGAGAACAGAACCTTCCTGAGGAGAACAGAACATCCCTGTGGCACTGGTGTGCCCTGAGGAGAACCTTCCTATGGCACTGGTGTGCCCTGAGGAGAACAAAACCTACCGGTGTGCCCCAAGGAGAATGCCCGTCGCCGCGGGGGAAGGGCGGGCAGGGCCGTGGGGACTCTGTGCAGCACCAGGCCTGCTGTGGGCTCCGTGTGGGGAAACATCGCCCAGAAGACACGAAAGGTAAGGCTGGAGAGGGGCCAGGGGGCAGGCTAAAGAAAGGATTAGCAATGTGCCACTCCCCTGAAATCAGGAGAGCTGGACAGCCTGTCAGGAGACTCAGTAAACCTCATTTTGATCAGGGGACTTCTGCATACCGTATATCCACTTAATTTCTGATGCTTTGACACAACAAATCTGCACCAGAACATTGGCAAGGGTGAGGTTAGGTGCAGAGATGCTCTCTTCACGCATTTATTTGAATTGCATCATTATATTTCTCTTAGTTTTTATCCACTGCCCACTTGAGTTAGTGACAAAGGATTTCAATGCTGGGCATGCAAATTAAAGCAAGAGCTGCTATTGTTTTTTCATATACCTGTCAGCTCCTCTTACTCAACCCAACACGCACTGAATTTGAAAGCAGAGGAGCCAGGGCTGGGGTATTCCTGGCAGAATGATAGCTGACAGGCTCCTCACAGGCTCCAGAATCAGAGTCATGTCTGACACAGAGGAACATGTGTTGGCAACCTTGCTTGAGCCACATTTCCAGAGCTGTAAAGAAACTGGAGCATTTCCAGGGGATGACAGAAAAGCTGCTGTTTCAGGGGAGAGCCAGAGGCCATGTCATTGTCATTCTTCTCCTCTGTGTGGCAATCTGCTCAGACTTCTTGGAAGAGCACCTGAGAGCATTTATGGGACAGGAGAAATAATACAAGTTAAAGTGGTGGCCCAGTACTAGAAAGAAACTTATTAATGCAACATTTATGGCTACAAAGGAGCTCATGCCCAGCATGGGCTTGTTGCCTTTCTTTTGAGGGGCAGAGTAGTGCTTCTGGGGCACAGTCTGTGTGATGAAACACCACAGCGTGCAAGGGAAGATAACTTATTTATTTGTTCTTTGAGAATCTGGCTTTGGTGAATACTGGTGTCCCCTCCATGAAGTGCTTGTCGTCCTGTGTGTACTGTGAGCGCATAGTGAGTGCTGCCAGTGGTACTGTGACAGATGGAAGGATCCTGCTTAGTACCAGTGACTCACAATGCTTTGCTTTGCTCAAGATGCATCTGGAAAGCTTCCCAGATTATACATCTGCCCCTTTGACACTGAAGCATCAGTGCAAGTTGGAGGCCAGAAGGAACAGAAAACAGATTTAGTCTGGGCTGTTCTTTGGGGCAGGGATTGTCTGTCTCCATGCTTGGAAAGCAACTGGAGAGCTACCCCAGCCCAGAGCAATTCCTAGAGCAATTTCAGTAGAGCTGGGTGCCAAGAACACAAATGTGATTGGGGTGTTGGAAAAAGCAAGAAGTTCCAGTACTGTGACTGAAGTTGTGGCTGCCCCGTCCTTGCAAGTGCTCAAGTCCAGGTTGGGCCTTGGAGCATCCTGTCCTAGTGGAAGGTGTCCCTGCCCATGGCAGGAGGAGGAACGAAATGGTTTTTAAGGTTGCTTCCAACCCAAACCATTCAGGGATTACTATGATTATTTAATTTGTTTTGTTGTGTTACAATTAATAAGCACATGAATTTATTTTTAAAGCAAGTACAGTGCAGGAGCGAGGGCCTTGCCTGAGCCTTGCTTCTTAGGAAGGTGAGACCAGAAAAGTTCCTTATTCTTCATTGTCCAGAGTTTTGACACAGAGCAACCTGCCCCATATTAACTTTTGCATTTCTCATCAAGATGCAACAGACTTTAAATAGCATGTGCATGACTGACTCTTTTTTTTTTCTTTCTCCTATGGAGGCTGATATACAAAGTACCTCAAGTGGCAGCTGTCACTGGTGAGGTGGCATTTTTCTTCACTGAGGCTGACAGCAGCTGTCCAGGAGAAGTATGAATGGAATGAGAATGACATCATGTTTATTCAGGAATGACATTCCCAGCCATGGATCAGTGTCAGCAATATTTTGATAAGTTTTAGAATGAGAAAACATTTCTTGAAATGTTCCCTGATTTATCCTTTGTAAAATACACAACACAAAAAATAATTGAAGAGATTGCAGCAGGACAAAGCAGGGCTTGCCTAGTGTATGTTTCCACACAGTGTTTTATCAATGCTGGAGACAGTCCATAGGCACCGGGACTCAGAGCAGCTTTAACTCTTGCTCGCCCAGCTGGTTCACTCCACATGCTCTTCCCTCTGCTGCTCCTGGCCCAGTTTGGAACTGAGCATAGTGGATTTCATAGATGTCAAAGACAACAAGTAGCCATAAAGGAAGCCAGTCAGCCAGAGCAAAGGAGGTCTGCACTAGCTTTTAGGATATTGGGGCAAAAATAAGAACAATTTGGCTTGGTTCCTTACAGTGCAACTAATGGGACTGGAATCTTAAATATATATGAATGGTTCAATCAGGGTTATCATGTCATGCCTGATGAAGCTTTTTGTGGCTGACTGACTTGGGTGAAATCTGTTCTGCTGCTAGACACTGTTCATTCTGAAGCCTAATGAAAAGTTTTATGCACTGAGGACACAACCCAGTGGATTTGAACACCTGAGACCCAAAGGCCTGAAGATCAGGCTTTTAGGTTTATTGTATTACTTCCTGTGAACTGTTTTACCACAATGGTACAACTTTCCTCCCTTGCTCTTATGGTCACTTTCTGGTTTTGTTTTTTTTTTTTTAATGCCTGAGCTCCTTAATTACATTTTTGCCAACATGTATGCATTGAGTTCTGGTCCTTTCTCAGGTCCAGCCACCCAGGCCACTCTGCCCAACCAGATTTCAAGCACTGTTTGAAAGCTGGCTGGCAGGGCCATCCACGTTAGGAGAGAGCCCAGAACGAGCCCTTGGCTGGAATCGCAGCACAAGCTGCCGCAGGCTTTGTTGTTGCTCTGTGACATTAGCTAAGAGCTGATTGTTGTTGTTGTCAGTAGACTCCAGAATTAGTCCTGAGATACCTGCCTTTGCAGAGGTTCTGACTTGCCCTCTCATGCCTCTGTCAATCAGCTGCTGCTCTAAGTGCTGACAGGTCAGGGAGACAAATGTTTGTCTGAATTTTCATTCTGTCTGTAAAATTTGAAGATTTGTGTGTGTCTGCCTAGTAAGAGACATAAAGCAGAAGGACACGTGAGGATGACCTCACTGCAACTAATACTATAGCTGAGCTGAAAAGAAACCCGCCCAGTGTGTGCCAGAGTCAGATGTGCAGCCGGGTGTTAACTTTGCAGCTTTAAACGTGTTCGTTTGGTTGTGATCTCCTCTTCATTCTCTCTCTCACCTCCAGACTTGGTTCTCTCATGGTATCAGATTCAACAGGGCTATATTTAATTTGAGTTCAACAGAAGGGCTTATTTAAATATAAACTTTGGGAGTGACAGTGCATTGGCTCAGTATGCAAAAAGATGAATGTATGGAAGCAGCTGGTGTCTGGAGAAGGGTGGGAGGAGGTCACCGCATGCCCTGTGAGCAGCCGGTGCAAACAGCAGATGGGCACCTTGCCCTCGCCACAGCCTACTTTCTGAGCCCGTGGTGGTTGCAGCCAACCTGCAAACACGTGCTCTAGATGATGGAAAATGTTACAGTTCAGCATAGGTTTCTCTCAGGTGAGAACTCGTGCAGTGCCTCAGACCTCGGCAGATGTCCCGAGCGATCACCTGATGTTGAGCTGACCCGCCCACCCTGCGAGCTGCTCCCCGCAGGGCTGGGTCTGTGGGCAGCAATGCCCTGTGACCCTGGAGCTGGTCACCAGCACCTGGAGTGCCTTGTGGTGATGGCTTGCTTAGAGATGCCTGAAGGTTTGAGTGTCTCTGAGGGAGCCGCTTTCCTCCTCGTTCTGATTCTTTGCAGGGTGTCAGTTGCTGCAGTCAGGCTAGAAAGCAAACCATAAATAACCTACACAGGAGGAAGCATTTCAGGGAAACGTTCCACTGCAGCCTGAAGAGGATTATCAACCAACTGAACTGATTTTGTCTTCTATTTTGTAGGGTGTTTCACACTAGTTTTTTTAATCTCAGACTTAAAAAGAGAAACATTTTCATGCATCGTCATTTGATTCACATATGAAATGCCTTTTTCTGACCTAAACTACACCATTATCATGAACTTGTTTTTAGTTTTGACTAAAAGAGGAGTTGTAATGCAGAATACTTTTGTATCCATGAATTGATGCACAGCATGTAAGAAATTCCTGTTAGACACACATGTTCTTTTTCTTGTAACAGAGAAAAGAACTATTAAAGAAATACTCAGTGTTCATCAAATTTACATTTTAGATACACAGCTTGCCGAGGTTGGAAAAGAGCAAAAGCAGTGGCTACAAACTCTGGTTTATGATCACTAAGTTTGCAGAGTAAGAGGATATTTCTCTGGTTCCTGAACAAGTCTTACATTAAATACAGAGGAAGCTGCTGTTTCATCTGCACAAGCTGTCCTACTCTGGAAAACAGATCACTTAGTTGATCGCTTTACAACCACATGCTAAACATTCTAAACAATTTATGCATTTAAATGGTATATTTTTCTTTCTCAAAACTTGCTACTCTGCAATGTTCCACAGATCTTGTTTATAACACATTCATCTAAAATTATCTCAGTGCACACAGCACCCTCCTATAGAACAGATGCTATGTAACCTGCAGTTCTGTTTTGATCTCAAATCGACGTGTTTAAGCTACTTGTGTGAATTATAAATTGAAAGTAAACTAAGAAAATGAAATTGTGTTTTTTGCCATGACGTTTCCGCAGTTCAATAGTTCTATTCATTTTAGAGTGCCTTTCTGGTGAGACACTTACAGTTGCTATTTAAGGTTTCACTATTTTTGTACTTCAGGATTTTCTGGGTTACCTTAAAAAAATCTCTAAAAACTAACCTTTCCCAGCAACATGATTGAACTTTTCCTGGGTATCTTCTCAGTTTGTTTTTTGCATCACTTCTGAATTTAGATGAGATTTATATACAAGAGACATTTTCCTTTGTAATTAGCCTACTTATATGTCTTTGTGCATCTTGAAAGGATGGCTAAGTATCTCAGGAGATTAGCACTTGCATCCTGGGGCCTTTTCATAGCTAAATCACTGGTTATCATCCTCACATAATTATTCGTACTTATTTACTATTTATATTACAGCAATTCCTGGAGGAATCTCCCAGGTTGGGCGCAGTGTGTGAGGTGCTGTAGGTGCACGAATGAGATCCGCGGCTGTGCAGGCCTCCATACTGCCTTTTGAACTGCCCTTTGTAGGGACATCACATTCTGCAGTCCCTCTAAGCTGAGAGGAATTTGCTCCTGTGCAAATTTTTGGCTTCACAGGTGTGACAAGATGGTATTTCTCCTGTTTAGGAACTCTGGAAAAGCATTTTTCTGCACAGTCCTGCCATTGCAATTTGTTTTTTGAAGCCTCAGAATATTTCAGTTTCTTAGGGTCTCGTTTTTTCGTAAGATGGAGAGAAACTGATTTCCCCTCCCAGAACATTCTGACTTCTAACAGAGCAGCATCTTTTCACTGCCCCTCTTAAAACTGTCTTTTGGACACAAATGTTTCTTTATAAGAACATTTCACATTTCTATATAAGAATGAAGAGCTGAAGCCAGGATTGCTTCAAAGCAGACACTTCAGATCCACTTTGGCTTCAGTCTTTCGCCATGGGAAAGTCAGGGGCTACAAATGCATAATCAAAGCAAGGGCAGTAACAAGCCTTGGACTGGGTTTCCCCAAGGTTAAGGCATTGCAAACTCTTTGCCTCTTCAGGGCCCTGCAGGGTCCCAAAAGTGTCTGTTGTTCTCCAGCCTTCCCTGGGTTTTGAGAATTGTGTTTCCTGTCTCCTCATCCCTCCTGCACTGAGTAGACATGGCAGCTCCTCGCTGTGATCCTGACATTGCTGGGGGCTCATGCCTGCAGGTCTGTGGGAATGAGGGGGATGAAGGTGAGGGAGAAGGAGAGGGAGCACTTGCAATCAATGGGAAAACTACAAAAACAAATAACGATGCTGTGGCCAGAGCTGCCACCAGGTGTAAGGAAACCCAAGAACGAGGAGGCACCAGCCAGAGCCTGGTGTGGGCACACTGCAAACAGATGGTGCAGACAACCTGACCAGCCAGGGTGTCAGCTTCCCCAGGGCTCCCTGCATCAGCCCACGTGTGCTGCACGGCCAGGCACACAGGGAGGTCATTAGTCACTTGCAGAGGTACAGCTCTGCCTCCCCTGTATGCCACGGATGGAGTCAAAGCATTGGAGAGCAGTGATAGCTGCAGGCCCTGGCTCTGCTAGTGTGAGTTCATTCACAGCCCTGTTCAGGGGGGCAGAGGGAGCGCATGAATGGAGTGGGACTGGTGCAGCCATGCTGAAAGGGATGTACAGAAACTGCTTCTGCATCCAGCACAGAGCTCCAGCAGGACTGTGGCTGGGTAAGCAGAATGTGCATTTTCTGTTGGCTATTGTTTAATTAGGCTGTTGCTGATGCTGACATTGTATGTATTTTCTTTGCTCTATCTCCTTTCCTTCTTTATTATTTCCTACTTCAGTTTGATGTTGTTGGTGTATAAAATTTAAAGAGCTCTAAATTTTTTTAAAGGTCCCTAAAGGGAACGGTGCTTTTTTGTGTTAAAGTCATTACATGAACACCTGTGAACTGTTGAGTTTAATTGGGCTACAGCTGTTGGGGAGCGAGGGGGGATTTATTGGTTTGATTGGCTGTCTTCAGATTGCAGTGTGTTGTCATGTGTTGCCCTTCTAACTTGTCTCTTTAAATAGAAGCACATGTGCATATCAGGTGTTACAGGGACTGGGATCTGAGGGATGAGGCTGTCAGAGCAGAGTGGATGGTGTGGCCATGTGAGGACACAAAGGCAGCCAGCAGAAAGCATGGGAAAGCTGTGTCAGCTGTGGGAGCAGCAGATGGCTGGGCTGGCCAGTCCACTCTGCAGGGCTGGAGGGACTGCCAAGCTCCCAGAGACATTGCTGAGCAGTGACTGATTGTGCCGCAGGGTTCCTGGGCAGTGCAGGAGAGGAAAAGATGCTTCCTAGTGTGAAAGTGAGGTCCTGTCTGGAACATCACATGTCTGCATGGACAGCAGCAGAAGTCACGTAAGAACTGTCTCTAATAAGGAGGCAGCCAGCAGGAAAGATGATAAACCAGGGCACCTCTGGGTGAAGAAGTTCTCCTGCTGTGAAGCTGGATCTCCTGCACCCTGGCTGGTCACTTCAGCTCTGCAGGGCACAGAGGCTGCAGGTGTACACAGAGATAGGGAGGACTGATTAGGAAACCACCGGGATACCGCCTGTGTTTGCTCAGTCTGCCCTGCAGAGCTTGGCCTAGTGAAGAGCACCCCTGTCCTCCCTCTGAGGGTGAGTGGGATGGAGAGGGGAGGGCGGTGCAGGGGAGGCTGAGCTCAGCTGTGCTCTGCTCAGGCCTGCAGAGGAGGCAGCTGCTGCTGTCTCCGTGCTGGAGAAGGCTGGGGCAGCGCTCACCGGCCTGGGCTGCACCATCGGACACCCCTGTCCCCTGGCAGAGCCCACCGGGCAGTTAGGGCCCCTCCCCTGCCTATGGGAGGGTTTCCCCCCTCAGCTGGAAGGTTTCATGAACTGACAGGGTGTTCTGCTCTCTCCACAAATCTCCTGTCCCCTGCACCTTCGTGTCAGTGCCCAGACACTCGTGGGGCTCGGTGGGACCCCGGTTACCAGGGCATGCTTCTGCTCTATTGTTCTGACTCAGCTCCCTGTGTGTCTGTGAAGGATATGGACAGAGATACCTCTCTGTCATGCCTCAGGGTAGGGGGAAGGGTAAGAAAATTCCTTTTGATTCCTTTTTTTCTGTTGTTTTCACACCATTAGGAAATAATTAACCTCCTTAGTGAAAGCATGTCTCCTTTTCACCTGAGTCGGAAAACCTTAAAATATACATACAATATTTTTAACACTAAGCTCAAATTATGCAGTTGCTGCATTTTGATGATAAATATGCAGATGAGAAGATTTCTGCCTCTTTTATCTTGTGGTTCTAACTCTGTCTAAAAACAGATTGTCGCAGTCACCCTAATTCTGAGAAAAACAGCCTTTTGTGCATTGAAAAGCCAAAACAAGCAAGTCTGATGATCAGATCTTCTCTTCCTGGCTGGCATATGTCTGCCATGCTAGTGAAGGAATCACTTATTTCTCGTGGTGATGGCAGTTGGTGCCATCAATTCCTGTCAGCTGGGGAAAGGGATGGGAAGCCAAATTCATACACTGGTGATTAATTCTGGGAGCTCACGTGAAGAAAGATGCTCTGAATACCACTGGAGAGCTCTGAGATTGCCCATTCTGCTGCAGTGCAGATATATTCTCTACAGATGTGATTAGATAACTCCTGTCTTTCTGCATCCTGGGGAGAATCCTGAGTGGGAATCCACTGCCATGGGCCCTGGACTGTTGGTGTCCAGGGCAGGCCAACACAAGGTGAGTGGGTTGTGTTGGGGAAGGCTGTAGAACTCAGCAGTAGATCTCATTCTGCATCTGTGCTTGCCTCATTCCTTCAGTTTTGAAGGTGACACTTTCATTGGAGGCCACTACTGCTTTGGGCCCTTTGAGAAGGAGGTGGCCCACAGCTCTGTCTGGAGGAGGTGGGGCTTTGGAGAAACTGCTCCCATCAGTTCTTCTCCCCCTTGTCCTACTCTTTCTCCCTTACTCTGATAGATACATGCATACAGTCATTTTGTCTCCCAAGCAGAATTGTCTGTTTCCCTGCTTTTTGGTCTTTCTGAACACAAAAAGAATAATTTCTGGTGCTGCTAATTACAAGCAAGAGCGAGTTGCTGTGTTTGCCATCATCATTTGCCTTTTCATGAGCAAACTCTGTTGTCATGGGCCGTTCTTGGGCTGGCTACTCACACCATGAGCTGCAAGCTGGAGGCAGCTGCAGGGGAGATGGTGGCAGGGCTGACAGGCTTACCTTCTGTGTGACATTGAGTACAGGCCACAGCAGCTAAATGCCTGCCAGAGCCAGTCACATTCATCCTCCTCCTCCCCAAACCAGGAAATTCACTGCGTGTCTCTGACAGATTGTAAATGAGGGTAGGAAATTTGGCAAAGCATAATGAACAATGCTGAGAATATCTGGAGTTTACAGGCCCTCGCTCCTAATCCCCTCCTTCAACCACTGTGTAGCGTGATGCATTTCTCTGGACACCTGTCAGATTAGTGCTGAAAACATGACTTCAGACCTTACATTTAATCAATCAAGGAGAAGCTACAAAGCTGGGACAGACCAGAACTTATATAGAAGATGGACTCTATTGGGGCCAACTGGCCTTCAGTTCCCTCTACAGAAAACCCCTGTAACATCACAGTTTCCAAGTGAATGGCA
The DNA here is from genome assembly GCA_035583155.1 of Acropternis orthonyx. Taxonomy (NCBI): domain Eukaryota; kingdom Metazoa; phylum Chordata; class Aves; order Passeriformes; family Rhinocryptidae; genus Acropternis; species Acropternis orthonyx. Next base: position 1,210,323 of record JAWWEU010000038.1, on the reverse strand, counting down.
TTAAGTCAAAGAAGTGTAAAACCAAATAACACTGTCTGCAAGGACTGTGAAACTTTGTTCCCAGACAGAATAACTTCTCATTTGACCTGTACATATCCACAGTCAAACATGAAGGGCTTTGGACTCTAATACCATCTGTGGGAATGTGATCCCTTGGCTAGTTTGCAGCTGTTCAGCACTCTCTCAAGATACACTGGAATTGCTAAGTTCAATTGACCTAGGCAGTGAAAATAAGTGTGAAGGGTTTTAATATTGATCTATGAAGGTTATGGTGTTCATAGGCAAATAAACACTCTTGTGTTATGTTTTCTTGCACATTACATTCTTTTATTTTAGACTGAGGAAAACTAGTGAAAAAGAACAGAAGCCAAGTCCCCATGACAGCACAGGCAGTGTGTCTGTGCACACATGTCGGTCAGTCTTTTGCAAAGGGTTGCAGACACACTGAAAACAAAGGTAGTTGTACACGGGAGAGTTCTTACAGTCATACAGATGGAAAATAATGGGCACTTGTGGCTGGGGCTGCATAATCCGTACAGACTCACACCTTCAGACATCTGAAAATACATTTTCTGATCTCCTCAGAAGACCCCCCCCATTTTAGGCTGTTGAGTAATGAGGGTGAGTCAGCCACATTAGGGCTTCTATTCATCCTATTTCATTGTGCTTAAGCAGTGCAATAGCTACTGGAATTGTACAGGCCATCTCTGCACCAACTCAATAGCACTGCTTATTTCTCCATCTCTTTTTAAAGCCTGTGCAAAAGTAAACCTGCTGGGATTGTACATTGGTTTTCTTTTCACTCCATAAGCTGCTCCTTTCCCAAGGAGCACAGCACCTTGCTTGCTAATCGGCTAATACATACAGTATAAAGTAGAACTGTAGGGGATTCTGTAGAGAATCTGCCATTAGTTTTTTATGGTTCTCTAGTATTTTCTTGATTAAAGAGTTCTGTCAGAAAAGCAGTGGAGTGGTCCTGGCGGCATCTTTCCTCAAGGGCCTGTGAACAGTAATTCCTCTTCTTAGCACCCGGATCTGGTATCTCCTTTTCTGTATCACAAGCCCTGCATGTTTAGCACATTACAAGTTCTGTTTGAATTGAATTGGTATTTCTGCAGCTGCATCATGTGATCATCAACATTAAAATGGTTGTTCTTGGATTAATAGTTCTTTCTCTACCTTTTGGACTGTAGCTTCCTTTTCCAGGAGGGACAGGAAATCACATCCTGTGCTTTACATTGGCAGCCTTGGCTCCTTCCCAAAAGAGAACGGAATTTAGTGCTGCTGATGCTCACAGCTCAGTAAGATTGTTCAGAGAAATGGAAAATGTGCTGTCCTCCAGCAGAAGGGGGTGGGAGTCCCTGTGATCAGAGGGACATTTCGACTGAGCTCTGCTGCCTTCAGCATAGCTGTGTCTCCTGGAGCAGGGACAGTGCTTCCTAAATTCCAGCTAGTGCAGAGTGCAGCCAGCTGGGTCAGGGCCAGGGGAATGGCTCTCACTCGCCCCCTCCAGCCAGAAGTCCATGTGCATGTGCTGCTGCACGGTGCAGGTGCACACAGTGCAGCGCTGCCAGTCACCGGCTGAGCCACAGCGGGCAGGGCAGCCGGGCAGCCAGAGCCACTGCGGAGCTGAGACAACCTGCGGGCACAGGAGCTGCCTGGCAGCCTGGGTTACACGTTAGCATCCCTCTGACACAAGGCTTGACACATACCCATGTCTCTTGGCCTCCAAAGTTGAAACTGAGAACTGAAGAGGCTCCTCTTCGTGTTCAGGGTTCAAGAGATTGTGAACATTTCTTCAGTATCTGCATTGTTACTATGTCATGTTAGTGAGGCCACTCCAGGAGAGAGAGCATCGAGGACACAAACTCTCCCCTTGAGAAGCACACGATGTGTCCATATAGCACAGCCTCTGCCTTTCCAAGTGGCTGCTTCCGAGCTGTAGTTCTCTCTGTTTTTCTTAAAATCTGCTGTGGACACAAGCCTGTATCTTCACACTTATGGATGAGCTAGATATCCTGTGTGTGTTTGGCAGCCCAGGAGTGGGGTGTGAGATAGCTCCTTTGCTGTTCTGGGCGTAGTCTGAAGTAGCTTTCTGCTCCAAACCTGGACAGTGTTTTCTGTGCACATCTGTAACTGGTCTTGTAGCTGCACACCTTGTGTAGTGGCTGCTGGAGAGGGCAGACAGCACTGCAGGGGAACAGCCCTGTGGGACTGGGTGGAGGGTCCTCGCTGGGTGCACAGGGAAGACATGGAAGGGCTCAGTCCCTAGCAGGAGGCCATGTCATGGCCCTGTCTGTGCTGTATACTTCTGTCACAGGGCCACAGTGGGAATGTGGAGGAGCTCTCCTTCAGTGAATTCCCTGGGGGGCCACATCCAGAGTCAGGTTTGGCTGTTTGTCTTGTTGGCATTTTAGACTGTGCTGGGGATTCTTGAAACTTTGAGTCCCAAACAGGGATCCAAGGGTTGCATTTTGACCAGCATTTAATTTTAATTAACACTTTGTCTTGTATTTGCTTTTTATCTTTAGTGGCACCAATGTTCATTTGAGTAATTTTCCTCAGTATTTGGAACAATCCATAATGGGATGGAGGGGGAGCAGAACAGATTGGAAGTGATGAACTCGGGCATGTCAGCAGAGCAACAGTGAGCTAAGCCTTGTTCCCAGTACTTTGGCCAATGAGTGGCCCTGCCTCTCTCTGACTTCAGTTGGTGGTTTCAAAATTGTTTGCTGGTTTTCCTTGTCTAAATTTCTTTGGCTGTCTGATTTTCATGTGAGATAGCCCCATTGCAGCATGACCACCTAGCACTGTCTTTGCTATGGACTGCTTTGAATGTGACACTCCACTGCTCACAGTGCTTCAGTGAAGTGGGCTCCAAGGCTCACAAAAGCTTGAAAGTTTCTTGAAGGTTTCAGAATTTCAAGGCTGAGAAACCTAAAAACTGGAGTTCAGTGACAGACCATGCAAGGATCTACACCGAAAAGCTGTGCCCTTTGCAAAACAGAGCAGAGTGCAGAGCACCACAAACAGCCCAGCTTTGGGATGCCGGTGTGTGCTTTAGTGAAAGCTGATGAAATGCAACAGGATAGAAAGGAAATGAAAGAGTTTGTACAAAATATAGGTGCAACATATGGCAGACTGGGGATGGGGAGACCTTGGAGAGCAGTTTGTGGCCGTAGAGATACTCAACCTGTTTTACAGCACAGCTGCTCAGAACAAAAGAATCTGTCTGGATCGCTCGTGTGTTAGCTAACGTTGGTGACAGGAAGTTTGGAAAATGTCTAAAATATTGCTCGTTAAATGAGCAAGTGCAGTGCTCAGGTTCGCAGCATTCTGATCAAATATGTTGGTCATAATGGACATGCTCGTGAAGTGTGTCAACAACGTAAAGGAGGGGGTGTAACACAGGGGAACAGCAGAACCAGGATAGCAAAAGGCAGAAATGTGTTGTTGGTTAAGGTTGCACAGCACCATTTCAGGAGATATTTGTACAGTATAAATCTATGGAATTGAAAAAGGCAGAGCAGAGAGGGTATACATGGATGAGCCACATGAATGGACCTCTGAGCACCTCAGTTTGGATTCTTGGAAAGTGGATCAAGGAAAATGCCTTTTTCTGGAGCTGAAGTTCACAGTTGCAAGGACCAGATGGTTATTGTGAGTGTCATGAGGAAGGAACACCCTGACTTTGGTGATCCCCAGATCTAGAAGAGTTCCTGTAATGCAGCACTGATGGTGCACAATGTATTGATAAGTTGTATGAAAGTGCAATCTGATAAACGAGTTCTTCTGGTGAAAGGCCTGCACATTCAAAACCAGGGATCAATAGGATCCACTGTATTTATGAACATAGGCTGAATTTGCTAAGAGGCATGAAATAGCATCATCAGGTGAGGAAAATATTTTCAGTAATGCTTGCAGGATTGTGAGTTTATTCTTTCCTGACATTCCTAAAGTAATTACGTATGAAAGGAGTATTTGAGTCTGGGTACACAGCACTCCTGCTACATTGAGTGCACTAACAACCCTACTACTGGGGAAAATGAACTTCTGAAACTGGGCTGAAAATGAAAGTTGTTTTGATCAACTCTGTGTTAGTCATACAAGGGAAGTGCCTCAGAGTTTGTTGTGCCCTGTGCAGCAGCATGGTAAAATCACTGCTGAGTTCTACATTGGGACATTAAATAAAAACCTATCTATTTTCTATTGTTCTTGAAGCAAAGAATGCTTCCCCTTGTAGCTAATGGAGAAGTTTAGAGCCTTCTGTAAAACCACCATTGCATTGCTGCCCTTGTATTCTTACAGATGCACAGCAGTTTTGGCCATCTCTGTCTCTGGATGTGGTATGGGCAGCCACCCTCAGCATCTTTTGGCTCAGTGTGACCCAGAGGTTTTGCAGAACCCCTGCACATAGCAATGCCCATTGCTGAGACTCCAGCTCCTGGAAAGGACTTAGAAAAATTATCAGCATGTAATGAGCGAGGACTGCTTTACCCAGCCTGGCTTTGATCTTTGCTCAAGAACAGATTCAGGACAATATAACAGGCTGAGCTAAAATACAAATGGCCACTTCGCTAGACAAAGATGATTGCTTGTGTAGAGCTTTGGCTACCGTGCAATTAATTTCTTTTCAGAGCCATGCAGCTAATATGTGAGACTCATTTGCAAGATATTGCTGACTTACATAGTGCCCCCACCTTTCCAGCAGCCAGCACTGACAAAGTGAGATTGGCTGGAGGCTTACAGTGATGTTAGCAATGAATAATACATCATCTGCAATCTGGGCTCCTTTAGCCATGTTATTTGCAGGCTGCAGGTTTTTTTCTGGCTTAGGCAATATGTTTTTAGTGGATGCGTTGCAATCTTGCTTTGTCCCTTCTGCCATAGCTGTGCCTGGGATGTTTGGAACTGCACTTTAACACCCTGAGCTGGTTTACACAGTTGGCAGCACAACGTTTACGCCTCATCTTTGTGCAGTTTAGGGGTGGGACAGAAACACACAGAGAAACTGAACGTGGTGAAGGCACCAGCGGTGTCTGGTGTGTGTCAGCCGCGCGTCCCTCCCCTCCCGCTGGCGCTCTGCCCCCTCGGGTTCAGAGCCCGCGGACTCTGCGGCGGTCACTGCGGGTTTGGGCTGTGAGTTTGCCATCTAGTGGCTACTGGGTTTGGTAAGAGAGTCCGAATGAGCCCCTGGTTAAACCTGGCTGGTGCCGGCGCTACGGCTGCTCCCGCTGGACTGGCGACAGTGTGGCAGTGAAAGCCGACAGCCACCTCTCTGACTGCCCCTGCTGCTATGCTGGTGCAGCTCACAGCTCCACTCTCCTTTGGCTTACCAGTTGTCTGACATTTAAAGGTTCACTTAAAGGTGAAGCAAGCTGTCAGGCCAACGAGGTCCCGGGCTGAAGTCTGGAATTTGGAAGCATTTGTGTTCAGGTTCAGCCTTGCAGAGGCAGGAGCCAGCTCCATGCACAGCCCTGCGGTGCGAGGCTGACGCACTGAGGTTCCCTCCTGGCCTCGGCAGCATCTCACCCTGGCTGCACTTCCCTGAAGTGGAACCAAGTCCTCCAACCGCACAAATTCAGCAGGTTATGGTTCAAGCCATTTTCCTCTGGTTTGACCTGCCTTTATGAATGAGAGCAAAGCTATTGTGTTGCTGTCACTACCTAAGTCTCTTGCCCTGAGGAAGTGCTTCTCAGGCTGATGCTCAGGTGTGTGCTCACGTGTACACAGAGGTGAGAAAGACCCTCTCCCTAGTCCCTTCTTAAGGGGGAGGTAACATGAAATTGTTTCTTTGAAGCAGCCTTTGCATTGTTGGTATCATCACACAGTGCAGACTGTGTGCTTGGGTGGGAATACAGAGAAGCACATGTGCAAAGAGTAGTTAGAATTTGGGTAGAAGAAAGAACAGCACTGAAGTTATTGCCTCTGCCCCATTCTCCACTCGAGTTTTCACGAGTTGTGTTTGCTGTCCCAGGTACCTGAGGAGAGGAGGTGCTGCTTTGTGCCTGACTTTCTCTTCCACGGTCTCATGTCTAAATCAAAGCTTGCCTACAGGTGGTGATCGAGCCCAGAAAGGCTCATCACTTACCAAACAACCGTCTACAGTTATTTGTTTGTCCTCTGTAGCCAGCTAAGTTACTTATTGATATCGAATGTTTGTCTCACCATGTTGTAATGAAAAGGAAGAGATAAAAGACCCGTTCTTGCTTGAAGTGCCAAATTAGCTGAGAATGGTGACACTCTGCTGCTGTTCTCTTGTGTGCTCAGATAGAAAGGCATAAACCATTACTCTTTATACACTGGGGTAGCTTGTTACCCTGGGACAAGGCTGGTTCAAATGCTTGAACTGTGAGCCAGAAGCATTTGAAGGTTTTACTAGACAGTTAAAATACAGGGGATGCTGCCTTGTTATCGGGCATTGCCCCAGGAGTCAGCATGAACGAAACATTTCCCCCAGGGTAGCTGCAGCGGGGCCTAAAGCCAGCAGCAAGGCCAAGGGTTTGCTTTCAGGAATCTAGTCCTAAGGCACTCATAGAACCTTCTGAAAGAACAAATCCCCATCATCTGATGTGAGGCAGCACGGGATTTGTGGTGTGCATACAGAGTCAGCGCCGGCTCTTGCCAGGAGCCTGCGTGTTGTGGTGCATCTCAGCATCTTCTGGGGTGTGCAGGCAGGGGCTCCTGGCAGTCTGGTTGCACCAGTTTCTAGTTTGGATCCTGCTGCAAGTTGGAGTTTAAAATCCCCAAGGGTTTTGTGTATGAGTGTGCCTTGTAAAGTGATGTCTGCAGACATTCTAAGCAGACCACAGCATTTTGATGGAAGCCACGATCTGAATCAAAACCACCTCATTTCCCTCCAATCCCTGTCTCCCCATCAGACTCATCTGGATCCCATTAGAAAAGTGTTAATCAGAGAAAAATGACATATGCCTCTGCTCTGAGGTACATATAAATTTAGCGTGACATTGAGAGAGACTCAAGCCTCCATTCTTCAGAAGGCGGCCTGTGCTCTTGCTGTAAATGCAGAGAGATTTGAGATTCTCTTTAAATATGGGGATTCTGGTATATGTAATACTTGAAATATTTTCTTATAGGTGGAGCAGAACTGTCAGTCAGGAAAAGGCATGCTTCTGTCCCTCAGGGTTGTGGGTAGAGTCAGCAGTGAGAGCAGAAGGAAGCTTTGCTCTTTGACTTTGCCTAACTGCTCCTGTTCTTGCGAACAAGGTACGCCAATCAGGCTGTGATTTCTGGAAGAGAGCTCACTCTGTCCTGTTGGTAGTGTGACTAAATACTGCAATATTTGGTGGGATGTTTTTTTAATTTCAGATGCTGAAAGAAATAGCTGTGCAATTTGAGCTCTCTTGTTAGAAAAGATATTTCTAATCTTTGTGCTTTTGTGAGAACATTTTAAAATATGAAATGAAAGCAGCCTAATGGATCAGAAACCAGAAAGCAAAGAAAGAGAAAACAAAGTATATTTCTCCTCTCCATCACATGGTTGGTTTGGGGAGGAAGAATGAGTCATTATTTTTGTAGCACATAAAAGTGGCCACGCATGCTGTGATTACCCCTGTTCCATCCCTGCTGATGTGCGGATAAAACAAGCTGCACTCAGTGCTTGGCCGGGTTCTGTGGGACTGATTTGCCCTCTCCTAGGAGGCTGAGGACACTGGCAATTCCTTGGAGAGAGGTGGGAGAACTGCTGGCTGTGGCATTTGTCCACGTCTGTGGAGCAGAGCTGGTGGCTCTGCACCCTTCCGTGTGCCTGAGCCCCATGGGCTGCCCAGTCTCCTGTCCCACAGGCCTCCTGCCCACCATGTCTAACCTATTTAGGAGTCACTAACTTGGAAGTAATTCAAATGTTAAGTAGCTTAAGACTCGAGTCTCTCATTTTAATTACTTTGTGTTAGTCAAAATTATCTTGCCTTCTGAGGCAGATAAAATCAGAACAAAGACAGATGCATGGGAAGAGCAAGCTTTTAAAGTTAGAATGCATGTAGTTTGTTCAGTATAAGCTCCCCCTGGAACTGAAAGATGGAAGAATCCTGCTGGGGTGGAAAAAGCACTGTAGTTCATCAGGATAACCACATATTCAGAGGTGGAGGCTTCATACCTGCTCTGTTTACAGGCAGGGGCAGGAGCAGAATGTTTTTCCCTCTCCTTGGGATTTAGCGTCTCTATAAGCTGCACATACCCCTTCCTGGCAAGGGGCTCTAGTTATCAAGGCAGCAGAAATCCTTGGAGGACCCTTTCTTGGACTTAGAGAAAGGTCCCAGCCAGCCCAGAGCTGAAACAGCATTTTAGGTTGTAGTTTCCAGATTCATCAACTTCTCCTTTAATTCTTGGTGCTCACAGTTTTAGCTTCTAAAATTCTGCCACCTCATGGTCTCCACCTCTGAGATCCCTATTATCCCTGTTGTGCAATTACTGTGGATCAGAGTTGAATCTATTTTTACTCTCTTGTTTTTCCCTTCAGTTTGTAATGCCTCTGGGAGCGAGTTCTGGGAAGAATCTGCTTTGGTTTTAAGCTGTATGGTGCCGCCTCCTCTCCCATTATCACTCTCTGGTTTCAATGGCCCCATTGTGCTGTCTGTACTGGCACTTTGTTAGCTTTGAAGTGTGGGTAAGAAGTTGCTCCGTCCCTCTAGTTTTACGCAGTCGCTCACACCGCTGAGCTCGTGCCCGGGAGCTCTGTGCCCGGCGGTTCCGTGCCCGCAGCCCGCACAGCCCCGCAGCGCCAGGCACGGACTGCCCGGAGCTCCCCGCACCGCTGCGCCCCCCTGGCCTTGCGCTGGGCCTTCTGCCTGGGCCGACAGGAGCTGGGATCCCGTGCATCCTGCGCCGTTAGTACTTTGGCACATGAGACTTTGTCCTTGTGAATTGTCATCTTCTGCCACTGATTGAGAGACACACGAAAACAATTCTGATGATGCAAAAAATGCTGTAAAGCAGAATTGTTCGAATGGAATTTGTGACTGCGTTAAACTCTGTCCGTTGTGCGTTTCTTAGGCTTTATTGAATCCCCGCCAATTTCCTTCAGCTTTGTCTCATTTCCCTTCAAAGTTGGCTCTTCTCAGCTCCAAGATATTTGTGTTGCTGCCCTTTCTGCAGACCCTCATCTGCATTTCAAACCTGGTGAGAGATTACCATCCCTGTATCTTAGGTATGTCTGTAGTCATTCAGTGCACCTGGCTCACATCCAGCCCTCGGATGCAGACTCGTCTCTGATCTGGCTGACAGTGTAAAGCAGCTGCTCTCCTGTACTATCCCCAGGAGCACGGGCCCTTCTGTGAGTGTCCTGTTGTTTCCCAAGTGAAGTAAAATCCCCCCTGGACCACACTGCTTGCCCTGTTGACAGACCTCCCAGGTCTTTCCCCCTTCCTTGCCTGTTCTCACCCAGCTGTCACTGGTGCTGTTTGGTCCTTTCCCAGCGGCGGTATCCCTGTGCCATGTGCATCCCTGTGCCATGTGTGTCCCGGGCAGCCTGCGGTCTGTGCGGCTGTGCTGAGGCAGCGCCTGTGCGGGGACAGGCCGGGGATGAGCTTTGTGTGCTCAGGCACTTGGATGCACTTCCAATGAATATTTAAGATCTCCACGTGAGCACTGGGCTAATGAATTACAGTTCTAGCATTCACTGCAGAAGTGTCACAAACATAATGGGGACAAAATTTGCTTAAAATTTGTTTTGAACATCTGTGGCATTTTTCTCCTGGTTTACTTTGCTCTGTTTTTTTCCCCTGCATCTTATTTACTTTGGACTTGAAACTACACTAGTTATTTTAACTTTCTTTTTGTCTTGAATAAATTTCTTTTTACTATTCTGCAGGCATAATGATACCACAGACTGTGTTTGACTTACTTTCAGAAGACTTTATATTATTAATGCTTTCTAAAACTTTTTATTGTTTTTATTTCCACTAAAACTTGGACTTGAAGCCTACAGCCACCATTCAAAAGTGGAATATTAATTGTGACCCATGTTCACTGAGCAGAATTAAAGAGTGGGATTAGGGGAGAATTAGCAGAATTTAAGAGTGCGAAGAGTTTTCAGGATACTCCGAGTGCACAAATCCTGCAAAACTCTTCTGGTGCTGATCTCTTCCTGGATGTCTTCCTGAAAGAATTTCCCTCAGCCTGCTTGGAAGCACCGTTCCTGAGCTGGTCAGATCTGTGCCCTGCACTCTGGTTTGGGATGGCAGCACCCCATCCCCCTGAAGTTGTCTTACAAAGCAGTTCTCAATCCAGCAGCGTTAGCCCACGTGATGGGTGAATCCAGGTCAGAGAGCATGGTCCCTTCACATCTGCTCCATGCTTGCTGCTGACATTTTCATTCAGCCTGTCTGTACTGGGCAGTGATGGAGGTCTGTGAAGGGGGGACAGAAACATCTTTCTGCTGGGGGAGGACAATGGCAGGACCTCCCAGTAACTGCAGCTGTGTCGGGGCTCTGAATACAACGGGCCACTCTTGGCAGTGCTACTGAGGTCTGGCTCTTGGAAAGCAGCACTGTGATTCAGCTGTCACTCAGCTCCCAGCAAAGGGAGCTTTGAAAAGGCGCCTCTGCTGCTCTCCTGGAGTAGCAAATATTTCCTAGGCCTGTGCTGCTGAATGGGAGAGATTGCCATTGTCCTCCTTCCCCTCTCAGGCTTGCTGGGCTTGCTCTAAATGGGCCTTTTGCAAGGGAACAATAAGCCCAGAGAAGGGTCCAGGTTGCACATGTCTGAGCAGTGAGAACACTCGAGCACTTTTTCATTGGCTCCTGTGATGTGAAAAGCTGTGCTGCCGACAGGGCAGGGGGTTTTCCAGCCACAGCTGTGGTTTGTTTTCTCTCTCAGGTTGTGCTGCTCTGGGTGTACATCTGCATGTTTCAACTAATTTCCTAGAAAATATTTTCACCCCAAGATTTCCTTTGGCCTTGGAAATCTGTTTCCTTTTGCAGCTCGAGCTCTATGTTTGCAGTGAAACCCACCAGCCAGGTGGGACCTGAGTTCACATTGCTCTGCTCTGATAAACGTTAGTTTAGGCTTGGTAGAATATCCCCAAACTTTTATGTCCTCATGGTTTTGTGGCAAAACAACGTGCACCTCTCTGATTCAAGCCTGGCTGAAAAGCCATGGCTTGCGCTGAGCTTCACATGGAACACTGGGACTTGAAGAAGTTGCTCCTCTGTAATCTGTATGGACAGAAAAGGTACAGTTATCTTCCTGGACCACAAAACGTTTTCTAGTTTTCCTCTGACCTTTTCATGAAACTTTTAGTGTCAACAGAATTACAGTCTCCTGTTTGAATGACTGGTGTTATTCCTTCCCTCTTCCCTCCCTGGACAAAATAGTGATTTTTGTGAGTATGGCATGATTTTTAGGAATGTTTAGGTATTTTGAAGCTTTTACTTATTGTGAAGGATGACTAGGTCCTATTCAAGGAAGAAATGGGTTTGGTCTCCCATAGAAAGAGATCTGCTGTGCAGTGGAATACAACAAAAACGTAGCACACGGAGACAAATATGAACATGTCATGTTATAATTTCCTCATCTGAAAACTAGAAATAAAGCCATAGTGATCTTTGGGGCATTTAAAAACTGTCTTTTAGTTTTTAAACCCCACCCAGATCCCCAATATAGAATAATGTATTCACTTGCTCCACCTGCAAATATTCCCCGTCCAGGGGGTCATGTAGCAATGACCTGTCTAAACGTGCTGTAAGACCCAAACAGTGTTTGATGACTCACAGTGTTCTTGCTCTTCCAAAGTGCAGCTGACACAATGTGCTTTGTTTCTGACGTTGCCTGTGCAGATGCCTGAAGGATTAGAGAACTTTCAGTATATATAAAATCTCTGCTTACATCCTCCTACAAATCAGTGTCAGCTTTTATTTAAAAACACTATCAGAAAAAATTAATTCTTTGTTCTTTTCAGGCATTCTATGTTCTGATTTTCCTCCTGTGCTAGTCTTCCTCTAGTGCAATTTGCACTGGTGCCTTGCCTGATTTAGGCCTGTCTGAGTGAAAGGAGGATCAGTGATGCTTTGCAAAGTGGCTCGGACTGCAGCACAGCCACACTACCCCATCATCAAGAAGTTTGCAGAATCAAGGCGACTGCACCCTGGCTCTAAGTCCAGGGGTTCTGCACTGTGGCATGTCCTCCAAATGCCAGTGAGGAAAATCTCTTTGGAAGTTTCTGCCTTGCTCATCCCATTTACTGAAACTAAATTTCAAGAAGCTAATCGGGCAGAGAGTGCAAAGGATGAAATGTTAGAAATCAAATTAATGAAGCTGAATCACCAATTTGTGATCTAGAAGACTATTAGGAGTGGTCAGAATTAATTAGCTCTCCTTTGCGATGCTTCAGAGGAAGCTGGTGAGCGTGGAGACAAAGGACATGGATAGGATGTGACTTACCTGGGCCATGCTGGCCCCAGCCTGGGCTCTGCTGGCCACTTGGGAAACACCATCAGCAGAAGCAGAAGGGAGAGTTGTCATGGTCCCTTCCTGGGTCCTGCTCTATTGTGGTTACTTGGGGACATGTGGATGAAGCTGTGAAGCAGCAGCTGCCCTGTTGTCTGGGTGGGAAATGCAGGGAAGTCTTAGGCACTGAATATTGTTAGGATTTTGAATTTTCTAGTGGAACGATACTGACAATTCCCAGGAAAGGTCTCAACACAGCTCCCATTCTATGAATTTACTTCTTTGGCTCAATCTCTGCTCACAGGTTGAGGTTGGAGGTACCCCGTGGAAAGTGGCCACCTTAAGCTTCATCTCAGAAGCCTGGCAGCAATCACCAGAGGCAGAGAAACCATGACACAGGACCTTGCTGATGTTTTGCTGATTTAATCAAAACCGGGATTGAGTCCTAAACACTTCCAGGGAAAGATGATACACATATCGAGATACAGCTTCTTTCAAAAGTCAGAGTTTTAGACATCTCTGGCTGATAGTTGCCAAAATAAATTGGACATTTGGGATGCTCAGTGATACAAAGTCAACTTCCAATTGAAGTGAAAATGAAAGGTAATACCCACTTCTAGTAATTCTTGAGAAGTTTAAAGAAAGTGAGTATTTTCTTCTCCATTCTTTTTGGGGCAGATATGGAGAAAACACATCTAATCATAATTATTTTCATTTAACAAGAACTGCAGTGTTTCTTCTTGCATTGATAAATTCTTTTTATACTCTAAACTGCCTGTGGGAGGAAGAATTGGTGAAGAGATGGCTCCAGTTCTTTGAATAATGCATTGTTTCATAAATGGACTGTCTGATCAGGATATAGTCCTCTGTATATGATCAACATTGACATTGCTGGCTGGACAACTTACTAAGGAGCATTCTGAAATAAATTTGATGATTATGAAAATGTCTTGGATCCTTTGCTGAAGGCTAAATAAACACAATTAAAATATTCTTAGTTTTCAGTGTGCTTTGTCCAGTTCATTAAGTGTAACTAGAGCTTCCTATCTGCATTTAGTTTTTCAAAAAATTGGAGGGTATTTTTAGAGCAATGTAAAGCTTATTGCTAATTACACCTGGGGGGAAATCTCATTAGATATTCATTTGCTTTCAGAGCTTAAAACAATTCTAATGAGCTGCATTAGTTGTGATAACACTGACTGACTCTCTCTTGTCTGCTCCCCC
>JAWWEU010000038.1:1145643-1196666 GCA_035583155.1 Acropternis orthonyx | reverse complement strand
GTGGAGCCTGGAACTCAGCAAATGTGACCTTGGCCATCTTTGGGGCCAAGGGGGAGGGAGGCGTGGTCCAGAGGACGAGGAGACTTTGCTGCAGTAGGGCTTGGAGCTGGAAGTGGTGGATGACCCTGCAGCCTGGCCTCTGGAGGCATGCTGTCCTGTCCCTGGCTGCAGCCCTGGCTGCCAGCAGTGCTGGGCAGTGCCAGCCCACCTTTCCAGCCTTTCCTGACACTTTTGCTGATCTGATGTGTTAAGGTCTCAGCATGGCCATAAGAGGCAGCCAGGCAAGCACCTGTGAGAGTCTGACCTATTTTCTTCTCATACAGGATGAACCTTCCCTTAGGCCATGCCTGGCCAGGTGGGTGCAGCTGGGCCTGGGGAGCCCTCAGACCCAGAGGAATTCAGGAAAACCCAGAGGAGCAGCAGTTTCCTCTGGACATAGCTGCTGCTCACAGTAGCCTGCAGTGTAGAGCTTTGTCAGCCAGATTGTCTGCCTGGGACAATGCCATGAAGAGCTTTCAGCTTGATTCTCAGTCCTCTACTCCACCAGCTGTCAGCAGAATTGCTGCTGTACCACTCCTTATCCCAGAGATTGGAAGTGTTTCTGGTGAGGAGCTGTCTCTGCCTTCGATGACCTAAGCCTGGGACAGTGAAGCATCTCCAGCTGAAGGGAAGAATTGCCCTGCCTTGCCTGTTTTGAAGAACATCAAAGTCAGACAGACAGAGCAGAACCATTTTTACTTCTCCCTACACTGGTACATTTTAATGAACTGGGCAGCCTGCGAGAAGTTCAGTCTTTGCACTGGACATACAAATTATTTAGGGTTGATCTTTTTATTTCTTCCCACTAAGCCCCAACAACAATTCAAACGCCAGAAAAACTGCCCAAAATGTGTCAATGCTGCTCCTTTCCATTTTACAGATGTAGCACCTTTGTCCAGGGCACTGTGAACAGAGGATACAAACTGCAGCCACTCCCCACGAGGTACTGTAACTAGCCCATGCAACTGTGGGAATGTGTTTAAGTCAGCTCTTTCTAATCAAGCAAAACAGCATAGTGGCTGGGGAAAATACCTGTTTATGTGGCTCTGTAAGCAGATATTCATCTCCTCATGTGGCACGCAAAGAAGGAACTGCTTGTGCACACAGGTATCTCAATAAATGGCATGGCAGAAAGGTGACTGTGAGCCGAGACAGCCCTTGGAGACCAAGGAGACTCAATGTGGGTGTAAAGTGGCACACTGAGACAGGTTTACTGCTGCCTCTAGCAGAGGCTATGAATTGAGCGGCCAGTAATGGTGTAGGAATGATCGCACACAGAGCAGGATATATGGGATTCTTTGGTAATTGGGGACATTTTGGCATTGGAGCTAAGCAGGGTGAGAACAAGCTGGCAGAGCCTGTGCGTCAGCAGGAAGAAAAGAGCTGGCTTGCAAAGACAGAAACTAATTTTGTTTTAATCTATTGGTCATGGAGTAGAGAAAAGGCAAGTAGAAATATCATGCTTGGCTACTGGCAGAGAGAATACACCTGAGTCAGAGAGGAGCTGCCTGGACCAAAGTTGTAAGTAGAAAGGTGGAAACCAGACTTTATTCCTCAAAGGAAAAGAGAGCACAGAAAATGAAGCTTTCAGGGAGCTGGAGGGTGTGAAGTGGATGGTTGGTACCAAACCCCCTACTCTATGGCTCTCTTATTAAAGAAGTTAAAGGAACTGTGGGTCTAAATTGGAAAGGTTTTCACAGGCACTTCACAGAGCTGAAGTGTTTTGCAGGAGATTCCTCAAAGGTGGAAGGCGGACAGCCTCCCACCATTATTTAAGGAACGACCCAGATGTGCACCAGGGTCTTGCAGGGAAGTTCGTTTCCCTTCAGGTGAAGACAAGTCTTAGAAAATGTTTTAATAGATGAAAGGTGGCCTGTTGAGAAACGCACAGCTTGACCAAAGATAGCCAGTATGGTTTCCGGAAAGGACCTTTTCTGCCTCGCTAACTTTTGGAAATTTCTTTTTTTAGAACATACACTCCTGTCGGCATAGACAAGAGGCTAAGCAGGAGTCAGGAGAGGCTTGGATCTTCAGACAGTGTTTGACAGGGTCCCGCGTCGGAGGTTAATGTCTAAAGGTGGGGAGTTGGAAAGGGGAAGAATTGGCTCACTGATTGAAAATTGGCCAGAGGACAGGAGCAGAGTGGGGAAAGGAGGCATAAATAGAAGCCTTTCAAGATGAAAGACAAGTTAATAAAGGAACGTGTACTGTAGGAGACTGCACTGGCGGATCCTGGTCTTTCTGATAGTTACAGTGTATGAAAGACTTGGCTGAGGACATAGAAGGCAAGATTTCCTAGTTTGCAGATCACATCAGATTTGGGAGGAGTGGTGAATAATGAAGAATCCCAATACAGGAGACCACTTCTAGGCTTTGATGTGATGACAAACACAGACCCAGACAAAGAAAGACATTTTACAGCAACATATTGGGTTACTGGTATCTAACTTCTTTTTAAAGAGTCTGGGATGATCATTGGTTTTAATACATCCCAGTAGACCTTATTTCTTGCTGAGCTGCTGGAAGAGGTTCACTGAGAGTGCTCTTGTGTATGTTGTAAATTTTATTTTCTGTTTTGACTGGGCATGGAACAACTGCACATATTTGAAAGGGCAAAAGCATCTGAATGGAAAAGGGCAGAAACTAGGAATGAAAGAACTAGTTTAGAAGGAATATGCAGAGGTTCCTGAGTTCAGAATAGCTCAACAGACTTGGAGAACAAACCAAATCCACCAAACCCACACATGTAGTAAAACCCATCTGCCTCAAAATTGCAGCGGCATCTTTCCAGTATGTCTCATTCCTGCAGTGGTGAACAACACCAGCCAAGATAAAGCCTTTCAGGAGTAAGATGATTCCTCAATCACACGGCACAGCTGGGAAGGTAATTCACATGTCTATACAGAACTGAAGGGAGCCTGGTTAACTGGGAGGGAGCAGATCTGTCAACTGGTCTGTCTTAGCTCTCTTGACTTCAAAGCATCAATGACATTTTCCACTGTCTCAGGGTGAATACCATGCTGGCGGAAGGAAGAGGTGTCTGTGCTAGTGCTTAAGTGAATTTTCTGAGTCAGCCTCAGGTGTTTGGAAAGAAGGGGAATCTTGGAAACCAAGTGCTGTGAGTTTTATTCAGCCAGGCTGAACATCACCCCAGTGCTCCTGCCAAGGCAATGGCCAACATGAGTCCCACCTGGGCTGGGGCCTCCTGGAGATCAACAGACATCAACCAAACACTGACCTTGTGGAATGTCATGGAGTTTAACTGGCTGAATATGGCACAAGGGCTTTTCTTGAGATACTTCTGAGCTTCTCCCAAAATACCTGTTTTGAAATTTAAACCTCTAAGTGTTTTACATCAATAGTCAAAATGTCCTTGCTGGGGATTTTCCCCAGACCTGCTCCTCAGTGATTTATTTCTTGTCCTCCAACTAGGCTTGTGTAAATTCCTTAGGTTATTTTTTGGGTACTAATTAAATGTGCAGTAGAAATCATATTATACAACTGGTAATGAGCAAAATCTCAGACACACTCATACACCAACCAAACCTTTGCAAATTGTAATTAGCTCAGGATTTGATACTCTCTTATTCTGCATTTCATTTTTTTTTTCCTGAGGAAAAAAAACCCTATGTAATGAGCTCTTTGAACCTAAATCAAACAACATTTTCAGTGGGGACAGGTAATGAAATGTTAGTCAAACCCATTGCAATGGGCAGATCAATCACTGCCTTGTAAGATCTAAAAAGGAACTCTAAGATAATGGTGGCAGAACGGCTCCCACTGCAAATCTTCCAGGCCAAGCCTTTGTGGGTCACACAGGTATGGAGTGGAGAGCTCTTTCTTTCAATCCCAGAGCACTTGGAAAAGCGAGTTGCCACTTTGCTGAAAGCAATGGAATTGAGACAAGAAAAGAGGCTTTCACTTTTGGATCAAGCCAGCAAATTCTCTGTGCCAAGAGGGAACCTGGAATGAGTATTAAGTCTTGCAGGAATGCTGAGGGAACTGAATATGTGTTCTTGGCCTCATGGCAACAACAAGGGAGCGTATAAAGCAAACAGTTGTGAGCTACTGAGCTCAGTTGTTCACCAGGGAGATGAACAGTTTGCTGGAGCTCCAGTTTCCACATTAGCATTGTACAAGAGCCTCATCTATTAGTACAGTGTGCTCTCATGTCTGAGATGCTGCTGCAGCACTGAATCACTTCCCAGGACACTACTTTTTAGTTTCTCAGCAATGAGGCTTTTTGGAAAACAAAATACTGGTCCCCCAAGAAATTCTGGTGCGTCAAAAAATTTTTGTTTGGTCCTAAATTGTGATAAACATCTAAATGTTGAAATGCTACATTGCTCAAAACATCTGAAACATTTCAGTTGGGGAAAAACCTGAAAAATAACATTACCAAACCATTACCTGTCTCTAATACTGAAGCATTTCTGTGCAATAATTTCCAAGTGTCAGAGATGATATATAACAATAAAGTATATAGGGATATAGACTTCAGAATGTAGGAACAAATTGTTCAGAAGTATTCCTATTTCAAGCTTTGTTGAGCTGCCCATGTTCCCAGGGAGCATTTCTGCTCTTGATGAAACAGCATTTCCTGATTTTTGACATTCGGTCAGAAGCACTCGGAGCATCTCTGCTCAGCCAGAGTGGCTGCAGCGAGGACAGCCACGGCTCTTGGCACCCAATTTATTTAATGTTTGGTTTTGCTTCAGCTGTAACCCTGCAAGTCTCTTACACTTGTTCTACCTTTAGCATTAGCTCTCTCTGTTATTACTGCATGATTTGGAAATTAAATCCAGGCTGTGATCTTCTGTCATGCATGTTGGAGGACTTGTGTGCGGATTACACAGTAGCACTGATGGGATCGACGGCTATTTCAGTCAGAGCGCTGGTTCTCTTTACTGACAGGCACTTCTCACCTGTCAGTGTGCTACTTCATCTCCTCCAGGTCCACCAGGACACTTTATCTACCTGCCTGTCTGTCTGTCTAACTATCTCTCTCTCTATCTATCGTGCTCTAACAGGACTGCTGAGTGTTCGTGCCTGCTGAGCACACACCTTGGGTAACACCATTCATCACCTGCCTCAGGAGCCTGGGCTTTGAATTACTTGAAATACATAAATGTGCTGCTGCTGATTTGCTTTTTCCCCAGGGTTCAGATCATTGTGGCTGAAGGTGCCTGTTCCCTGGGGATGGAAGGAGGAGCACCACCCCAAAGCACCCTCCGAGCAGGGGTTATATTCCTGCTTTCCTCCTTTCTTGGCCAGGGGTCCTGGTGCAGGTTAATCCTTGAGCTGGGCAGCTTCACCTTTTGTATTTTATTGCCTGGTACACAATTTGCAAGCCAAATTGATTAGTGTTCACCAAGGCAAGAGCCCAAGTTGCTTGGCCTCTGCAACAGGCCTTCCCTGACATTCAGACAGCCTCAGGGCCTTTACTATCTTTCTAAACACTTTCCTTCTCTCCTGTAGAGCTGCCTTATTACGGCAATAAAAATAACAAGGTCCCTGCAGACCTCTTTATAAAGAACAATTTAGAGCTAGGAGTAAGTGTGAGGATTGGGATGAAAATAGGCTATCACAGTGCTAATGTGATATACAGGTACAATCCATGTATTATATTGGTGCAGGAAAGTTGTGCGTCTTGGGAAGCAGGGGCTCAGTGTGGGACTAGTCTGGGTGATTGCAGACAGACAGATGCAGTGGGTTTGAAGGGTCTGTGACACCCTAGAGTGACGGTGACAGGTTTGGAATGGTGCTCTTAAGTTAAGGGAATGCAAACACCAAAAATCATATGAATCTACCCAAGAACAATATTGATGCTTAGATATGTTAGATTGGAACAATGAATACAAAATGACACCCTGGATCCCATGCTATCCCCTCACTTCTGTGGGCATTGTCAAGTCCTTCTTGTGGCCCCCATCAGCAGCAGCTGGGTTGAAAAGAGACATACAAAACAAAGGCAAGAAGGTAAAACCACTCCAGATCCCACCTCATACCTCAAATTTTGCTGTGTCCCCGCCCCTCTGATTTGTGTTGCCTCAGATATGTGAGGAGACACAGGCACAAAGCAATGGCAAATCAGTTACTGAGCTTGCCCAGGGCAAAGCAGGGGGTTAAATGGCTTGCAGGGCTGGCAGGAAAAGGTAATTGAGGCTTTTGCTGGTGGTCTGGGGAAAGGGGAAAGGAGAATGGAGTGGTGTCCCTGATGGAAGAAGTGTTTGTGAACTGAGAACTTGCTGGTGGTGGTGGAACTCCTATATTCTTCCAAAGGTCAAAAATCCCAACTGGAACATGGAGCAAAAGAATGTGCTCAGTTGCAGCAGGGGCAAGGCCAGCCACACCATGGAGACAAAAGGCATGAACACTGCAGAAAAGGAAAGGATTTCATTCCCAACTCCTGCTCCATTTCAAATGGAGGGTAAAGAGAAAAATGGCTAGGATTCCAAAGGAGGATTTCAGGCATGTACATTGCATGACCTTCTGTCAGGGAGGGAGCAGTTTGAAGGATGGCTGGTGTTACTGGCACAA
This sequence comes from Acropternis orthonyx, assembly GCA_035583155.1. Taxonomy (NCBI): domain Eukaryota; kingdom Metazoa; phylum Chordata; class Aves; order Passeriformes; family Rhinocryptidae; genus Acropternis; species Acropternis orthonyx. Next base: position 1,190,087 of record JAWWEU010000038.1, on the reverse strand, counting down.
GCACAGTATTCCTGTATTACCTTTATTTTTTTCTGCAAACACCCTGTTTGCATTGGAAGACATGGAAGCACAGCAGCTCCAGACATCAGTGAGGTAGAGCAGATAGGATTATAAAGGTTTATTGATGAAAGGTGGCTGTATGAATCACAGCCACATGTTTTTCCCCTCCTGCTCTACACAAAAATTTTTTTATTTTTATGTTGTTTTTCAGAGGAAGTGAGGTGTTCCTCTGCTTACACAGATACTGTGAGTACCTGCTGCACAGCAGTTCGTCCTGTGACCCTTTCTTCAGCGCAGTTGCCTTCCAATACCTCTCAGTGTGAGAGGCTCCTGCTCTGCCTGGCAGCTGGAGCAGTAAGTGCTCCCAGCACGGGAGCCCTGACAAGGGGGCTCTTCTACTGACTTCCACTGAGGTGTGCTAGATTCCAGTGTTTGCTTGCAGCTCGGGAGAGCGGGCTGTGCTGGGCAGGACCGCAGCTGCCCAGAGCCGCGATTTCCTGTGCCACATCCCACCCGCCCTCAGTTTTAAATAGAGCAAGATGAAGGTCCTGGAAAACCCAGAATGGCTTTACTTGGAAACCTCATTAAATGGAAATGAAATTGCTTTTGCTGTAACCACACTCTGTGATAGCTGTAGAGGCTGGCCTGTGACTTCCTGTAGCTACACCGATAGTACGGCTTGGCTTAGCTGAAGGTTTGTAATGCAACGAGAGACTGCATCCAGAACCACTGACATTTACCTGTCCCATATCTTCTATATTCACGTGATTCAAAGCAAATTCCAGTGTTGCAGCTGCATTAATTTCTAAAGTGTCATTAGAAATCACAACCTAAACTAAGGAATTCAAAGCTGAAACTGCACTTTTCAAGGGGGGCTGCAACTCCTCGTGATCCCAGCAGTAACTCTTGCCACAGCACAACAATAGCCAGGGTCTCAGACTCTGGAGGTGTTGCACAACTTTATGTTAAAAAGATTGATGTGAAAAAGGTTATTTGTCATTCACAGTAGGTGAGGGATAAACATAAGATTACACAGAGAAGATGCAGTTTGCCATTGTCTAGTGAGATTCAGAGACCCACTGGGCCATGTGCTTGGTGAACATCTGGCCTGGAGGCAGTTGTGGGGATGAAGGAGAGAGCAGGAAGGGAGTGAAACGGGGCAGCAGGACTAGGATATGTCTGAAGACTTTGAGATATGCGTGTACTTAATGCTGAAAAAGCAGAAGGAATGATAACCTATTTCATGGCTTTTTGATGTCTTAAAGCAGCCAGTTCTGGTCACAACTTTGTAGACAGTTGTCTTAGAACAGAAGGTACGTTGTTTACACTGTCCTGCTCGTGCTCTGACTGGAAAGTTTCTGGAGACACCTCCAGCTCCGTGGGAAGAGGGCTTGCTCAGACTATCCTGTCTGAAAAAGCAGAGGCCCCTGTCTCATCCAGCGACCTCCAGCACCAGGCTCAGAAACCAGGGCTGAGTTAGAGCCCTTCTTTCAGCAGCAGACTTTGTGCCTCATGGACCTCCCACTTAGAAGTGCCCCAGGAGGCTGAAGTGCAGCTGGATGGCCAGGGGATAATGTAGTTGAAGGGCTTGGCTGTGTGTGCCGGGGAAGGGCTGTGCTGGCGCTGAGCTCTGCTGTGGCAGCAGGCTCTGCCCTGCCCACTGCCCCTCTGCCACAGAGCAGAGGGCACAGGGAAAGCAGGATGGCCAGAGCTTCCACAGGCCCTGTTCTCCTGCCCCCGGTGCTGGCCAGGCGCGTGGTCAGCTGGGCACAGCGGGGAGAGAGCCCTGATTTTGTTTGGCTCGGTGCTCCTCCATTTCACCCTCTTGTTTTTGTCCTGGCTCAGTCTTTGGCTCCTCTAAGATGTAACTTGGCAGAAGCACAATGCCCAGTGCACACACTTGGCAGCCCAGCTCTTGCTCCATGGCTTGAGTGTTGCTAAATGAATGATGCAACTGACTTCTGAATCCAGGCCTCTCTTGCATATTAAGTTACTGCTGCCTCCTCAATATGTTTTTCTGTACTACAGACAATTCCCTCTGGTCTTTCTTTCTGCTTTAGTGAAGATTATCTGCCCCATATAAAAAGCCTACCAGAGCTGTCCAACATTTGGGCTGGTCCCTAAGAAACTTAAGGACCCGTGAGGCAATGTTTGAAAAATACAAAGCAATGTCTTTCTGTGCTGTCCTCTGCAAAGCCTCCTTCTGCTGACCAGCTGACTTGTACTCATGGCAGTCAACCACCTCTGCCACTCCTCCTCATCACAGACTGGAACATGCCAGGCTGTGTCCAGCAACACCTCCTTTGTTGACTGCTTGTGGCGACGGTGGATTTCGCTCGGAGCCTGCCCTGGGAAGAGGGGCGGCCGCGGGAGCCCCCCTGGCAGTGAGTCTGCTCCTCGAGCCGTGCGAGGTTTGCGAGCACGAGATTGCTGTAATATTGAGCAAGGTTTTCCAACACATGCTTTTCCCTGGCAAATCGCCACCCACAGCGCAGTGTGCCAACATAACACTTTGACTTAAAGAGGGAAAACTGCCAGATAAATGTTTTAGTTGCAGGCCTGTTTCATTGTTGAATTCTAAAATCTTGGCGAACGCCTTTGCCAGTGGATGGGGAAGCAGCCTTGCTGTTGATGCTGGTGAATAGGGACAAAAGCAAATGTGTTCAGGAATGACATTTGGTGGACATCACCCGCCAGCTAATTATGTTATGTCCCCTGTTTCTGTACCAAAGGCATGCAGAGCAGATCAGGGACAATGGAGTGAGGGACCTTTTAATTGTCCAGTGGTCAGCAAGCAACATGATTGCTTTTGATTTTGAGATACAGATCAGTGATTTGGGGGCACTTTGTGAGCCTGCAACTTGCTTGCTCTGTAAGATGCTGATCTTCCCTGGTTAGTGGGTATGTCCTTGGCACCAAGCAGCACTTCAGGAGGGCAGAGCAATACTAGACTGGGGGAAAATGTACACTGCATTTGAATACCTGGAATAAGGATGGAGCACAGCTGTGTTCCCTGCTGTGCCTGGAACCCATGTGCTGTGGTATTGCCATTCCTGGGCTCTGCGAGCCACATGCAGCCTCTCCAGCTACCCTGAACACACAGAAAATGGTGTGTCTGCACAATCCAGGCACAATGTCATCCAGCAGATCCTTCCAAAACAACAGGAATTACTACTCCTTTGCTTCCCTCTTCCTGAATTCGTGAGCACAGAGGTGTCAGGGCAATCTGTGCTGTTCTGTCCCAGACCCAGAGAATGAGAGGATTAGCAAAATGTCAGAGTTAAGCAATAGGAAGGAAAGGGCTGAGCTTCCCTGTCAAAGCACCACTTGCAGTAAAAAAACCCAAACCACAGTAATTGTTGGTTTCCTAAAGAAACCCTTGTTTGCATGGCCTAAGTCTTCCGGGATAGCCACCTCTACAGCTTCTCTTCTCAGGGATCATTTATTTTGTTTGCAGATCATTGGCTACACTAATTGTCTTAAACAGGAGTAACTTCCTTTCTCTTTATTCCCTTGTGATCTTGGTAGGTTTTAATTACCTTTAGGTGGTTCCCTGTGTAATTGCACATCAAGTTCATTAATGATCACAATATGTTCACCTAATAGGTTTCCATTAAAATCCAATGGGTTCCCATCAAAATGAGTTATGGGAACTGACAGAAAACTCACTAAAATCCCAGTATCTTTAGTTGCAGTGAATTAAACATCATGTCTATTAAGAAAGATAAAAAACAAATGCAAAGACAAAAAATTAATCTCACAAATTGATAAATTTATATGTACAGAGTTTGCAGGAACTAGCAAAAAGCTCTTACTGCTTCAAGCCCAGTTAAAAGTGAAGTTTTGCCACTTGACTGTATCATTAAAGTTTAGATAAATGAGCAGAAAACCAAAAGTATTCATTCCAGTGCGTTGCAGTTTTGGAGGAGCAGAGAAATCCGAATCCCTTGCTGATCTCACTTCAGTCCTTGGCACAGCATCTGGAGGCTGAAGAGGGTATTAAACCCAGTGTGTTTAATATCAGCAGTGTCTGCTGTTCTGCTCCTCCAGTTCCCTACCCTCAGTCTGGGTGTAAAAAGGACCTAATCAGAACAATCCCTCAGCTCTTCTAAGGTGCAAACCCCGGTGCCAGACTCTGACCCACCCTGTCACTTTGTTTTATGCCAGGAGACAAGGATAGAGCAGCTCAGACAGCTCTTCTAAATCTCACACTCCCTCTTAATGATCAGCCTGGCAAATTAGCTTTTTCTTGCTTCCAAATCAGGCCTCACTGCATAGGTTGTTCCCTGCCATGCCCGTGTGTTTCCAGAAGCTCTGAACTGCTCCATGTGAACCCAGAGAGCACATTTGCTGAGGAGCAGTGGAGAGAGCACAGGGCTGGGTGTGCAGGGGGTCGTGCTGGGGTGCTGGGGGTGATGAGCAAGTGCAGGCAAGTGGCAGCAGGGGCGAGAGAAGGTGGAGCCATTCCTGGCCCTTCTACCCCTGTGCCTTCCACTGCAAGCAGAGCCTCCCTCTCTCATTTGCTCCATCCCCTCTCACTTCCCCACCTCTATCCCAACTGCAATAACCTCCTGAGGTCCTGCAGCAAGCTGGAGGAGCTATTTTTTCGCTCTGCTCTCTTGACCCCTGATCTCCTCAGTGACTGGCAGCCCAGGTGCTGTCCAGGGAGGGCTGGAAAGGAGAGGTCATTCCTGCATTTTAACTAGGAATGTCTCGAGGCTGTGAGGTGATGTCAGCCCTGGGGCTGTTTGTACCCTCTCATTCCATCTGGATCTGGTAGGCTAAGAGTATCTTTGAGCTGACAAAGTGCCCAGAACCAACCTTTTCATCTGTACCTGAGCTGCCCCTGCAGTGCTGAGCCCCATTGAGCAGCTCTGCTGCTCTGTACAGGCTTCTGCTACAGCAAGCAGGACTTCAGAGAAAAAAATCAAACTGCTCTAAATTCCAGTAAGCAAATCTGTGACTCTTCATGGCACCTCCACATTATTCCCAGGTTGTTTGCTATTTTCTCTGTTCTTCCTTCCCTGCTGCCTTCATTATCACACTGAATATCACCAGGGCAGCATGACAAGAATCTAGAGAGACACATTATTAGGGCAGCCGTGTTCATACCTCTGAACTGCAGCGTTTGTTAACATTTCTGAGCTTGAAGAGGGGGGAGGATGGCAAAATCTTCTTTTCCAAATTAGAAGGATGTGTTTTAACAGTGTGTCCGAGTGAGATACGTACTTCACAGTGGCTAATAGTGACCATTCAGGGACCTCCCAGTTGCTCTGGCATACAGAAGGCCCTTGAAGTGGAACTTCAGGCAGGGGCATTCAGGGCTGGGATGTGGGCACTTTAATGGGACCTTATCTGAGCTGTTGAAGGACACAATTTGTGCTGAGTCCAGCTTCCATTTTACTGCCAGGGGTGTTGCCTGCCTGTGAATGTTAATTTGCAAGGAGGCTGCCAGGAGTGCAGAGTGCAGCACCTTCCTGTGTGCACGGAACTGGTCTGGTCTGGGACCAGACTGCCCTGCTCTGGTCCTGGGGTAAGAGTACCTGCATTGCCTTGGGAGAAGCCGGGCTTGTAAGAGGAAATTTGGGCATTACTTTTCCTCTTTGAACTCCTGTGTGTGTCTAAGTTAAGCGTGCAGAGCTGCTGGACACAGACCTTTCCTTTCCTGTCCCAGCCAAGTGCCAGGAACCCTTCAGGGCTTCCCAATAACCTCAGCAGGAGACAGAAAGTGAACGGAACTGGCTCCCTGCCACGGCAAAGCTTTTGTGACTGTTTCGGGCAGCTTCCTATAGTTCTCTTAGTGCCAAGAGGGGAACCAGAGGAAGTTCCTACAGACAGAAATATGTTATTACTATTTCCTGTTATGAAAAGCCACCAAAGCAACAAATCTTAGTGGTTTCATTTGTTTACCTTAAAATGAACTAAGAAACTTAGATTTTTTTTTGTCACATGTAATTAAATTATGATTTTTCTCTGCAGTTGCTGGAGGTAATTTAGCATTTTAATTATCTACAAACACACATTTGACCTGAGAAAGAAACAAAAAATTGTTTCCTGGCACTTACAAGTAAATAAAATAGTCCTCTTCTCCTCTTACCACCAACTTCTATTTAGTGCTGTTAAAAGGTACCAGCCTTGGAGAGTAATTCTTCCTAGCCTGGAGCCCCTGTCTGTTCCTGGGGAAGAGAGTGCTGGTGCTGAAGTGCAGCAGGTTCCTATGCCATGCTGGCCTTATCTGGCTGTTCTGCTCAATCCCATCTAAATAAGCATCTACAAGAGAAGGCAGTGAGTGGAGGATATTGAGGGCAGCCTGAGGTTTGCAGAGCTGCCCCCTCCTCTCCTTGTTCCTTCTTTCCCCATGCCCTTCCCTCATTCTTTGGCTGCAGATGTTCCAAAGTCATTCTGATTGCACTGGTCTCCAGTCGGTCACATTTTTTTTGACTGGCCCTTTTTCCTTTCCAGAAACACATGTGCTTTGCTTTCTCTCCAACTCTGTCACTTTTTATTAACTCAAACAAAATTTAGGGAGACAAACACCTCTTTGAAAATACTTTCAGTAATTTGATATGATACTGTCTGAGAAATGCTGAAACCACTCCAGGGCTCCAGGAGAGCAGGCTGTGCTGGTGTCAAGGAGAGTTTTGCAGCATGTGCAGCCAGGCCCACAGCTCCTGTTAGAGCCTGTCCAGGCTGGTGTGTGCAGCACAGCTCTACTCCATTTTGTATGAAGAAGCTCAGGTGTTGCCCAAGCTCAGATGTGAGTTGTTGTTTGACACATGTGACTGCCAGACCAGAGAGGAAAGATTACTTTTTATTAGCAGTTCTTGGCAAGCTCCAGATTTTTCAGCTTTTCATAGTTTGCAGAGGCGCCAAGAATGGAGGCAAACAAAGGGTGAAAAATATTCCATTCATCCTGTGAACAGTGAGTTCAGGGACACCCATTATTAAGTGAGTCAAGTGCAGAGCTCTGTATCCAACCCTGGGCAGGAATGCTCTCTTCTGAGACCTGCCTTCTTTGGATATTTGAAAAGAAGAATGCTTTCTGCATGTGAAAGCAGTAAGTGGGATGGAGCAAATGCAGGGACAATTTAGTGAAACTCTGCTTTCTTGTCAAATTGAGCAGAAGATGTAAGTTTGTACATACCAGAACTGAAAGGCACTTGCACTCCAGAAAACAGTTCATAAATCTCCTTGTGCTCCACACCCTCTCCATAAAGTCCATAGCAGAGAACCCCTTTTCCATTGCCAAAGGAGACATACACCAAAAAAATGTTCTGAGGAATCAATCATTGCTACCTGTGGAATCTTCCTTAACCTTTCCCTGTTTCAGCACTGTTACAGTTTCCATTACGGTGTCAAGTCTTGCAGAGAGAACACGTCCTGCAAAGTAGCAGTCCTAAGATTAACAAAAAGAGAGGGTCTTCTTTATACAAATTATACTTTGAAGTCAGCAAAATTTTTGTGTCATAAACTTATCAGGGTGAAAAAGGTATTTGGCCTGTCTGTCTGGATTGTCTTATTACTCCCACAGAACCCTGAGTTTATAAACACTGGACTGGGCACCCCGACTGGCTGCTCAGAGCCCAGACTGCCCCGCGCTGCAGGCCCAGAGGGTCTCACACTGTGGGCAGCATGGTTTGCACCTCTCCCTCTGGCAGCTGCTGCTGTGGGAGCTCAGGCCTGGCTGTTGGGTGATCTGGGAGTGATGACACCACACACTTCAGCAACACTTCACATTGTTGTTGTGACATCCAGCAATACAAGAGCTTTGTTTGGCTTGAAAGGCACAGGTGCAAACTGATGGGGATTTCAAACCTTTGTGAGCAAAATACTTCTTCCTCTCCCAGCCTTGATATATCAGACAAGTTCCAGCCTTCAAAAGCAAAAGGTATCAACAGGCAGGAACTGCACCCAGGCACAGGAGAAGTGGCTTTGCTGAGCAGTGTATTTCAGTGGAGTGATTTAGGGAATCTCTCTGTGTACAACTTGTGAACTCTGGCTGAGGTTACAGAACTGCTGCATGAATGTTTCAAAGTATGTTGTTTCCAAGTGTCACATATCTTTCAGATCAAGCATAATGGAGGTCCCTTACGTGTGAATAGGTCCCACTAATACGAGAAAAAGGAGGGTTGGAGCCTAGGCAATGCCTCAGATGATTCTGTCTGAGAGCTGGAAGGGCTGGAGAGCCAAATAGGATGTAATGCTGGGCTTAAATGCAGCGGAGTCTGAGAAGGTAAGGGAGAATTCAGACTCCTTCCTGCACAGAGGAAGTGTGGAAGGAACACAGGAAAGAGATCATCCTTTCATCTGATGGAGAAGAGTGTATCCTTTATCACTCTAGGACCAGGCCCATTAAAGGATAACATTTGCGTAGGAGAGGAAGGGAGAACTAAAGATACTTTTCCGTCCTTTGGAATGAAGAGCTATTTTCTGCTGTCTCCAAACACTATTCCTCAAGCATACCTCTTGATGGCTTTCAACAAGCCACTGACTTTGTTTTACACACTTAAAAAGCATTCCTGAAAACCACTTTTCAGTTGCACACGTTGTTTTTGAGTTGATTTAGTTTCTGCAGGCTCATGATGGGCTGCCATGGGCAGAGAGAGCTTCAAGTAGCAAGGTGTTGAAGAAGCAGACTGGCTTCTGTGAAGGAAACTCAGTCCTTGAGGTACTTCACCTCTGAAAGCCTCTCTTATCCAGTGGTAAGTACTGCTGGGAGTAATCAGCAGAGCTAATAGCATGTGCTCAGAGGAAAGATTTTGCTCAACTTTCCATATGTCTGTGAAAATCCAGGTCCAACTGATAACAGAAGATGAACACACTAAATGGAATGAGCTTCCTAGGTGCAAATGGCATAATACAAGTTTTCCCAGGGTAGGTGACACTCATGCAAAGTGAAGGTGAGCACAGACATCCAGGGCTCCTTGGAGAGCTCCTCCCCAGGAAACAGATCCATCTGATTGCTGTTGTGGGAAGCAAACCAGGTGGCAAGAGTTCAGCCCGGCGCTAGAGAATGACAGGGAATGACCACTATGTGTAGGCAGAATGTCTGTGCAGTGCAGGAGGGCAGCCAGGGGCAGCCAGTTTGGGATGCCAGTTCTGGGATCGGCACTTCTCAGGGAGCAGCCTGGCTGGGCCAGGGATGTGTCACGCAGGGCTGGATGGTGCAGAGTCACCTCTGTGCTCACCCGGGAGCTGCCACTGGAACCTGCTCCGAGTGCCCTGCTGGCTGCAGTGCTGCCACACGGGCCCGGCCAGGCCAGGACCCAACCCAGGGGCTGGATAAACACCAGGGGCTGGGCACCACAGCACTGGTACTCACAGAGCTGCACCAACTGGGCTGCTCAAATCCTGCCCAGCACTCCTGTCACCGAGCCCACTTAGTCACTGCAGTCACTACAGCGCAGACAAGCCCCATTAGAAATAATGCATAAAGGTTAATGAAATACTTGTAGCTATTTTAATAAGTGATTAATCTTTTATTACATACTGTTACACAGTCCAGCAGAGCAATAGATTGCTTTTAATTGTAGCTTATCATTATCTATGGTAACTTCCACTGATGTGCTGGTAACCATTTTGGACACATGCTGCTTATACATATAACAGGCCAACAACTTCAGTTCATTATTTATTAATGCCTTTTAAGCTGTGTAAAAGTGGTACTGTAACATGAAGCATAATCAGGGCAGGTCTGCAAAGTATCTGTGATATTGCAGGACTGGCTGGGAATGCCTGGAAAGATAGCAGTGCTTGGCAGGGAATCACACAGCTGTCTGCAAGGGAAGTGTGAGCAGTGGGACTGTGAGGTTTTGGGAAACTGGGAATGCTGCCATGCTTATGTAGGAAATGCCCAGCTCAGCCCGGTGCCCAAATGAATCCCTAAATGAACAGCTGAGCTGGGCCAGCCCTAACAGACAGTGGCACTAAACCCTACCCGAGGCATCTGCCTTTGGCACTGATGGAGACAGGACACGGCCCCATGAACCTCTGCTCCGGGCACACACAGCTCTGTACCTGCACCCAAATGTGCAGTGCCACGAGTGGGTGTCTGTGCAGGCACCTCTGCAGCACTGACCCCCTGCCCCGGGGCTCTGGGATGGCTCTGCTGTGTTTCCAGCTGCAGCAGCAGCTCAGGGCTGTGTTGATACACAAGGAGCCCACTGAGAGAGCTTGGGGAATCTCCCTTGTGCTCCTGGTTGGATGCAGACTCCCACCCTTCTGCTTTCAGTGGTGCCTCAGATTTGCCTGGCAGCCCCTTTGGTTTTAAAATGTAACCAGAGATTTGGATTTAGGCACAGCGTGGGGTTTGTGTGTCTGTCCCTGCAGTGCAATCATGTGTGTTCAGTTTTTAGATCTCTGTGCACAGAGAGCAGCTTTTTTCATTGTTAGCGCTGCTTAAATAAGAGCTGATGAAGAAACCTCTGAGCATGAGTCACTATTTCACTCTCTGGGTCTTGAAGTCACTTCTTAGAAAAAGAAATGGGGAGATACTGTTGTATCCCTCTGATAATTGTCTGCAAAGAGGGTGATGTGAGTAATGATCTAATTTTATCATCTTGCGGTTTGAAGAGGCATCAGAACTGGTTGCAGATCTGTAATTAGTGTTGGCTGGCAAAGGGTATCTGATGCAGCCTCACCAGTTCTGAGGCAAGATGGAAAACAGCACACAAAGGGGACACTCAGCTCAGGGAGTTTATTGATTCATCAGGGAAATGCTGGGATGTCCTGGGGCTGATCAGTGGTCACTGATCTCACTGGGCCACAGCAACCCAGAGGTGTCATCAGCTCTTAGGAAAGTTCCCAGTGTTGCTCTGACTGGTCCCTTTCCCTCTGTGAGCCTGTGGGTACACGGATGGCTGAGTCTGACACTCACTCCCCTTCCCAGTTATTCTCCAGCTTTGGTGTGGCTGGAATTTGCCCCACGGTCCTTAAGAGCATTGAAGAAATGAGACAGAGGGCCAGATTCACACCAGTTTATCCATTAGGATTACTTCCATGTGTTTGTTCCAAGCTGACTTCCTGCTGCTTTGCAAATCCTGAGGGGTTGTGGGGATGAGGATTCCTATCGAGTGTGTGGTCCTTGCCCTGTTTAAGAGCCTGTCTATTTTAACAACAAAACTTTGCTTGATACAGCAACATAGGTAGACCCAAAAAATGTACAAGATGTTTGGTTTGGCGCAACTTTCCTGAGGAACAAGGACGTGAGTCAGATGTAAATAAAGGATTATAGGGACGCTCACCTTGGGGCAAATGTCCTGCCTCAGGATGCTGAGCTGGAACAGGTGGAGACAGCTGAGTGAGGAACAAGGATACTGGAACCTGTAAAACCGAATTACAGCTCTGTTTTAAGAGCAGTCTTGCTAACACATTCCTTCTCCTTCAGTCTGATCCCAGGGCACACAACCTTTCTGCTTCTGTGCCCGTTTGATGAGTGTATTTGTTACTGAGCCGGTTTTAGGATTTTTTTTCCTTATGTCATTCTGCAATTTACTGCTTTTGAGAAACCACGGACTGATGTGGTGTTAAAAACAAGGGCAACACCTTGGATGGCCAGAGTGTGCCAAGAAAAGGATCTCCTTTTGTTCTGGAGCTGGGGATAAAGCAGCTCCAGTTCAGCAGCCAAAGGACACTCTAGGTCTTGGAGAATAAAGTGCAAACCAAGTTTTTCCTGTTTCAGGATTGTAGACCCAGTTCTGGACCTTATTCTGAGCATCTTCTGAGCCCTGAGATTACTTTGGGCAGCCTTTCCTGTTAATCCTGAGTCCCATCAAGCAGTTCTCAGTTTCTTCAAACATCTTTGTTTAATGTTTCATTAAATATCTGTGGATAGGTCTAATTTTCATGCTGGAAGGTGCCACATGGAGGAAAAAACAGAAATACACACAGAAAATGACCTCTCAAATGTCCACCTACCGGTCTCCTCAGTGGGCCTCAGGGTTTAGGTGCAAATGAGAAGCACCAGGGTCTCACCACCCCCTCCAAGTAACTTTAAGTATCAATAATGGAAGTGCTTACAGATACCCTGTACAATTCAACCCTTATCTTTTATTTATAGCTGACAAAGCTCAGGGAAGGAAAAAATATCATCATACTTTAAATAATAGAAGATAGAGGTATTAAAACTACCCAGGCAGTTACAGTAGTTGCAGAAATGTCTCCCAGCAGACCCGAGTGTGCGTACACCGACTGCATTTTTAATTTTTAAAACATATTTCTTTCAAAATTATTCAGCAATACAAGAAAGCCACTTTTATGGGGTGATAAATTACTGTAATAAAGTGTCTTTTGTCCAAGCATACAGACAGAAAGCCATTGCAGGCAGCAGAGACAGGCGTGAGCCCCCTGAGAGCCCAGACCCATAAGCAGAGGAGCATGTTGATTTGTCTCACATGTTTTTAATTATTTTTAAAGCATCCTATCTGGTTTTTAACTGCAATTTTGCTTTCAGTTAACATTTACTTGAGGGTTTGATGTCTCTGTGAGTTTTGAATGCAGTACTAGACCTTTGCACTGGTTCGAGAGAGCTCTGCTGCCCCTTCCCTGCAGCCCAAGCTAAATGACACAGTACCTGTCATTTACGTGCAATTAGAAATACTTTGATAAGATTTACATTCCTTTGAAACTTTAGAAACTTCTTGCAGGTATTAACTGAACCAGGAATCATGAGTGATAATTAGGGGTCTGATGCAGCTCCCTTCAGGGCTGGTGTGTTTTTATCACAGCTACATCCATCATTTTAGCCGGCTGCTGGATGATTATGGATGCAAATAGAGTCCCTGGGTTCTCAGTGGACTGAGTGCCAGTGGACACGGGGCTTTTCTGCCATCCCTCTGGACAGGAGTGTCACACTTGCACCCTTTGCCTCTCCATTAATCATCAGCATTGTTGTTTTGTGAACCCGAGTGGATTACCTTTAACCCCGCTCCTATATATACATCTGTCCCTGTTCTGCACGTAATTCTTGCCCCCAAAGCTATGGCGTTTGAACTTCACAGAATAAAGTACATTTAATTGGACCTATTATTTTCTCACAGAGGCAAAGCCTTTTAGATCAGGCTTCAGCCTCTCTGTGCCAATGAAAATACACATGCCTAATTATTTCCATTTTTCAAAGAACCTCAAAGGCAGCTGATGAAAGGAACCTTTTGCAGAAGCTCACAGCAAACAGAGTGAAGTCACCTAATGTGCAGTGAGAGGAAGCAGCGATCTCCTCCTGTGTGCATGGGGCCAGCAACGCTGTGCAGGGCCCGGGACAGGGTGTCCGGCTGCTGCTCTGGAAAAGAAGATTGTTGGGAAGTGGTTGAATTCATGTCACCAAAGAGGCTTTTTTTGGGGTTAGAGCTTTAAGGGCATCAAGTCTTTTGGAATAGGACAAAATGTTTTACCCTACTGCTGACACCTGTGCTCACATTGCCCATTGCCCAGATTATTTAGGTGAGTTTCTTCCTCAATTTGAGAAAATTCTCTTCAACTGTAATTTTTATCCTTCACTGACAATGTACTTTTCCTTCTCTAGGTGTCGTATACATAGTGAGAAGGAGCTTGCTGTTGCCCTGCAAAGCTCATGGTTTAAGGAGCAGTTCTGTTGTTATCAGCAGAGGGTTGGTGTGAGTGGTGGTTCTGCAGAGTTCCTCTCCCTCCTCCCAGCACTGCCCACCCCAGCCCAGCAGCCCCAGAACAGCCTCCCCAGGGAGCCACAGAGTGTTATCATCTGCTGGCATCTGCTGGGCTCTTGCACGTGTGTGAGCAGAGACTCCTTCCTTCTCTATTTGGGAGCCAGGTGCTGTTATTTGAAGGGTAACGCAAGTTTTCTCCACTTAACAGAGGCTGAAAGCCATTCCCTATTATTTTTATCTTAGCTTTTAACACACTCCTGTCTCCTCAAGCATGGCAGTACTGTTTCGTGTCCTTTGCGGTGGGCAGCGGGCAGTGGTCTCTCCAAGGCAGGTCACACAGCCCTGCTCTGTTTCCGTGGGCTGAGGCTGAGCTGGGCACGGGCTCAGAGACACACACGAGCTGATGGATGGCAGAGAGAGGAGCCCTCTCTGCTCTCCCCCTCCAGTGCTGAGCTGTGGATTCACTGCTGTGATGGTCCGTAACGCGCCGTTGCTGCTCAGTGAGCTGGGAAATCTGGGAGCAGCCTGACAAGGCACTGCCAGGTCCAGCAGGAGTCACGGCCTGCCAGGTCAGGGATCCCTGGGCCAAGTGGCCACAGCCACCTCTGCACCGCGTCTGCCCCTGGGCCTCAGCTCCTGCAAAGGCAGTGCTTCCCCCACGGCCTGGAGGAGCAGAGCACTCTGCTGCCGTCCTTCCCATGGCATTGCTGCAGGCCTTTCCCCACAGCTCTCAGCAATGGCAGTGTACCCCCAGCCAGGGGGTGGGCAGGCAGTGCGATCCCCCGAGCGCTGCAGGCCACCCATGCAGGAGGGGAAGGGAGCAGGGGGAACTCACGGCTCATGCATTTTCTCATACAGAACGGGGGAAGAACAGCTCCTGTCCGGCCCTCCTCCTACACCAGTTCGCTTCTGGTGTTACCTCTAGCTGCTCTCTTTCTCTCCCTTTGGCTGTCAATGGAAGATTGATGCAGCCTGGAAGCTTTTGTCCTCCATCCTACAAGGATAGTGTTTATTATGAATTTACTTGCCTCAGAGGCTTTGATTTAAGCCTGGGCAAAGAGGTTTGTAACAACAGAATACACTTGAATTGAAACAAAAACTGAACTCAGATCAAAACTATTCTGGACTTTTTGGTCAGCTTGCCATCATTTGCTCAACTTTTATTGACTTTGTCTTACTATCAGAGAACTTTTCTTCATCTGGACTTAAGTCCAGTTGGACTTAAGCACATGCTTAAAGCTAAATATGAGTTAAATTACTGTGCTGAATCAGGGCTTTTCTTCTTTCTGAGTTATTTTGCTGTGAATGCATTTTTGGTGCACATGAATATCAACTGAAGCTGTTATGCTAATAAAGTTGAACCTCCTGATTTTAATATTCTACATTTCTTTTCATTCCACATGGAGACGGTGATGACTTCTTTTGTATCTGAGATTTACATGCAGTCCCATATTTTAACAGTGACACATAATTTACATGTGATTAGATCAAAGTATTTACTTCCACGAGTTTTAAAACAACAAAATTTGATATTGAATATGCCTATTTTCCACTCCTTTTAAGTGAATACAGAATAGAAATAGCAGCTTGAAGCAGCAGAAATTTCAAGAGATGTGAGTTTAAGAGAGAGGTTTCACTGCACTCTCCTCCTTTCAACTGCTGCTGTCATGGCTGGAGAGTGAAAGTGGCAATGTTTTTAGAAATGTTTTATGAAATATTTTATAAGTGCAGTTTAAATTACTTTTTAAGTTGGGTAATCTGCCAAAGCTTTACATTGTTAACAGAGAAGGAGAAATTGCTGCAGAACTGACTAGTGTGCTTGGGAAATGGGAAGGCAATTCTTGCCGTGAATTCTCTGTGCTTCCCACAGAGTGTATTCCAGCATCTCTCAGCTGTGTCCAGGAGCATCCTACCTGGAAAAGACAAGCGTGTTTTCTGAGTTGCATGGGAAATGCAATTACATCTGTATGGAGATGAACCCAAACAACCTCACTTCCCAACAGAGTCCACATTCCTTTGGCAGAAATTACTGCTGAGCGATGGGTGTCTTGTGCTGCCCATTCCCAGTGAAATACAGTTGGGGAAACTCAGCCTTTCTGAACCTGCTTTTTCTGATGGTCTATGCTTAAACCCTCTTTCTGCCAGGTGGGTGAGTTGTCCTGATGGTTTGGATCAAGCCCTCTGTGTGTTTCATTCAGTTCTGGCTGAGTGAGTCCTGCCGGGATCCCAGCCGGGTGCGCTGGGACTGCCCTCACTGTTCCTGAGCTGGGCACTCACAGCTCCGGCTCTGCAGGGGTCACTGACTGCATTCCAACCTCTTTGCCCCTTGTTGGTTAGGACGGAGCTGTGCAGAGCTCCTCCACTGCCTCCTGCTTCCCAGGGCCTGGCCCTGCTGGCAGCTGTGGGACCAGCACCTCCCCGCGGGCTGTCACACCTCGGGCGTTCGCGGCAGCGCTCCTGCCCCCCTGGGCTGCAGAGATGGGCAGTGCCACAGGGATTGTCCTGCACGCCTTTGCTGAGCCACAGGATTTGTCTGCGCAGTCTCAGGCCCTGGTGGGAGAAATCCTTCCCTGCCTGAGCCCATCTCTGTGTGTGGACACACACAGGATCCGTGTGCCATGTTACTGGACATTGTGCAGAGCTGAGCCGTTCCAGGCTGAGCTGGGGTTGACTTTGAACACTGAGCAAGCCCTAATTCATCTGTCTCACAATTCCTCTGCTAGCACAAGGGAATCATCTCTCTCCACTCTCTGCCCAGGCACAAGGAGCAGATAATTAATTCTCTGGGGTAGGGATGAGGCTCTGGGGAGGCTCCAGAGGCAGAGTCCTGCCCTTGGAGAAGCAGGAACAGCTGCACTGGCCCTCCTGGTTGGGGATTTTTTCCAGCTTACCCAGATAATAAGATCCTTTCTCCTCTTAACCTCTTACCTAGAGTGCAATTAGGGGTAAACTGAGCCGGCTGCTCTGTAAAGAAAGATGTGTCCTTAACCTGGTAAGAACTACTCCTTAATTATTAAGCCAACAGTGGGAAGAGTGGTCTGAGTCTGTCTGAGCCAGGTGAGCAGGGGAGCCTGCAAGACTCACCTGGCTCAGTGTGAACACCACACAGTGCTTTGATGAGATTTCATCTGCTGAACAGGCTCTGTGAAGCAACAAGCTCAGTGAGATGAGCCCTGGCCAGAGCACAGTGCCCATCCCTGCGTCCAGACCTGCTCACAGCACCCATCAGTGCTGTCTGTGCTGGTCCCCACTGCCCTTGGCAGGGTCACACGTCCTGCCCTGCCCAGGGCTGCTGGTGTGAGCGAGCATGTTCTCCCTGTGGTCATGCTGGGTAACCAATCCAGCAGTCTCTGTGGTGTTCTCATGGGAGCGGGCACAGTTAAATGGATCACAGGACACTTTCCACCTCTATTATCTGATTTCCCCTGAATGCATTTGTTCAGGCTCTGCTACTGTTGTTTGGTGACAGCTGTGCTCAGTGAACCATTTTCTAAAAGCAGAGCACATCCAGTTAACCACTTCACCTGGTGCAGCAGCAGTGAGGGTTGGGGCTGGGGAGCATCCCCCGAGCTGCCTCTGTGGGAATTACTGGGGGAGCACAGGGGAAGGCTGGTGCTGAGGGATCGGATGGGCTTTTCAACACCATCATTGCAGTGCTGTGGTCCAGGGGCTTTTCTGTGCAGGTCTTTTGTGAGTTTTTTTACCATAGGCAAGTAGCAGACAAGATAAGCTGCTACTGCAGCAGATGACTTACATAAATGTTAATGAGCATCTAATGTGTACATAATTTTCCTGCAAAAGGTGATCAAAGGTAGTAGAGTTTTGACAGGCCTCATTCCAGGGAGTAAAGTGAGGCAATCTCAGCCCAGGGGCCAGAGCTCAGCACTGGAAGTGGTGCCTCCAAATGCAGCTGCATCCTGGTTCCATTTGCTTCTTTCAGGCTCCCTTTTTAAGCTCTGCCTCAGCTGCCTTTCAAGTGAGCAGGATTTTTTTTTCCCCGTGAAAGAAATATTACTCTCTCTGGCTCATTTTTACAGTGTGTTGCTGCTGGAGCAGCTTCAGCCAATTCCCATCTCCTGCTGCACAACCCACCTGCCCAATGCCGTGAGGACCAGGAGCACGTGGGCAGACCTGGGAACACACGTGTCCCTGCTCATGTCATCCTTACCCTTCTGAGGCAAGTTGGGTGGCTGCAATGAAGCCCTTTGTTGCACAGGGAGGATGGAGGACACATCCCTGAATGTTGTGAGGGAGTGAGGGTGTCTTCAGCATAGCATCCAGCTATTCCCACTGACTGTTCCTGGTTTGTTGTGGGCAGTGTCAGCACATCCAAGGACTAGCCAAGCTTTGGATGCTGAGGTCCTCCAGCTCTCCTGGCACCTTGCAGGGCAAGGTTAATGACTGGCTTGGCTGCTTTAAACCCTCCTGGTGCCCTCTCTGTTCTGCCTGACTCCTCCCTCCCACTGGCCTGCTCAAGACACGCTGTTTGGTTACTGCTCCTCTGTTCTGGGTGTCCTCCTTATTCCTCAGTAGAGGAGAAACTTCCCAACACCCAGCCTATGGTCAGCCCAGAGCTGGGGGGCCCAATTTGGTGGCATTTCAGTTCAGGGCTGCAGCCTCCAGTGTGATAAATGCTAGTTGGACTGATGTCTGTAAAGGCTTTACAGCACCATTAACTGAAAGCAGGGCTTTTCCTCCTGATTTGCCGAGTCCTGCTCCCTGGCAGGAAAGGGGAAGGAAAGGGATCCCTGCTGAGTCCCCATGGGAGAGCCCAAGCACTGCCTGCCCCTGTGGACCCACCAGACCCAGGGCAGGAGGCCCTGAGTCACCCTGGCTGCTGCAGATGATTAAAGGGACACAAACGATTTAAACATCCCATTTCCCATTTCAAGACGTCCATGACCCTGTAAGGCAAGATCTGGGAGATTAATTATTGCAAATCCTGTTGTCAGCAAATTATGCCTCTTTCTCTGTTGTCCCTGATCAGATCATGATAATTACATGTACGCTTTGAAATGACTGAGGTAGTAATGAGGAGCTCTTGGTCTGCAGTTTGTTTGTGACAGGAAGCTGTCAGAATTGCCTGTACAATTGAAGTTGGCCTTGCTCTGGTTTGATATGCAGTGCACGTGGTAGCATTTCCCTTTCCAAACCAGGGGAGAGTAACTCATGGCATCAGGTGCAAAAGCTGGTTTATGAGCTCATAATTCCCTTTATGGAACATTCTTTCAGGGTGGTTTAGGACTTGCTGGGTTGTGATCATTCCTACCAGTAAACTGGAAATCCTGGGGTGTTCGCTGCAGGCTAACGTCAGAGGAACATTTTATCCCTCAAATAACAGCCTCTGCATGGTTTAAAAACTTTTCTCTGTAATGAAAAAAATAACAGTGAAAAAAATGAAGCATTGAGCCTTTTTCTTAACAAAAATACTTGGAACATTTCCACTAAAAACATTCCCTAAGAAAATGAACATTTTCCTTCCAGCCCTCTGATAAGCACATTTTGCACAGACAATACTTCTCATTTCCTGCTCACTTTATGACCAGTCCTGGGTCTGACTCATTACTGTCCATCCCACCTGGCCATTGGGTTTTGGTAAGAAAACAGGCCCATAGGTGTGGGAGTGACCAATTTTTCTCTCCAGAAGACCCATGTCTCTTGTTCTTTTCTGTGGTTGTATTTTCACTGTTTTTTATTGAAGCGCAAATAGCCTTGAACAGCTCTGTGCTCACAGAGGCTGATGGCTGACTGTGGAGGGACAATTGTATTGTTTCTCTGTGGGTAGCTGAGCAGACACCTTCCAGCTGGAGCAGGAGAGAGGACACAGGAGGGTGTGTGAGCATGGGCAGCACAGTCATCTCTGCCGGTGGGTTTGAGATTGTGTTCTGGCAGGAGGACAGGAATGTGTGACTAAAGAAAAGGAAGTTGTATCTGATAAAGGACCAGGCCTGGGAAAAGATGGCAATATCGAGGGTGTTTGGTGAGGAGACAGCCCTTGCCTTCTCCTGCCTGCCGCAGCAATCCCCCATGCTCCCCATGGAAGCAGGGCAGGGATGCACCTCCCACCCATCTTGTTTTTGGAGGCAGCAGATTGGTTTGCCTCCTGGTGCTTCCTAAAGCAGTTCTGATGTGGCAGGCTGCCTCGTGCAAATGAGCTGAGCTGCAGCTGGGCAACCAAAATAGGTCCCAGTTTCCTCCGACAGCCCAGATCTGGCTTGCAGGTGGCTTGCGCCGAGTGCCAGCACACTGGAAACTGCCACCCGGAGCGGGGTGGCAGCCGGAGCTCCCGGACCCGCGCAGCAGCTCCATTACCCGGCACGTTGGAGCCAACTCCTCTCAGTTCCCAGCACTGTGACATATGCTGTCTTAATGCCTCCGGCAAATTGGAATCAGCTTGGCTTTTTCAAAAGCCCTTTCATACAAAGGGCTGACATTCTCTCTGCTTTATTCTGGAGCTGGTTTGGGTTGTTAAAAATTATACCCAGTGGGTAGGAGCTGCCATACCTCCAATTGCTTGTGAGGGTACTCTGTATTTTATCAGTCTTTTTTTTAATTTTATTTTGGTGTAGGGAGAGGGGAACATTGTTTTGAAACAAGTCTGTAACAAGAGGTTGCAATAGAGCCGGAAATGTGCAAGTGGTAAATACCTGTCTGAAGAACAAACCGCCCCAGCACCTCAAGGACAAGGCATCCAGCTGTTCAGTTATTCAGCCTGGACCGTGGGCTCCAGCTGTAATTTCATCTGAGGAGGTGTTTTTCTCTCACGTAGTAGAGCAGCTCCTCTCCATGTACCAGGCAGTGGGGCTGGTGGGGTCATTTGCACAGCAGGGACAGAGAAACCAAGCAAGGCTGCAGAAAGAGCTGTGGGAGAAAAGCACTGACGGAACCCTCTGGCAAGTCAGGACAGGTGTCTTCCCAGGATTTCAAAGGACATAGTATTGGAGTAATGGTAGAAGCAGAGTGGAATGAGGAGAAACCACCATGGGTTGGGAAGTGGTGTGTGCATTAGGAGTCTGAATCACTTTTCATGGGAAGTGGCATTGTTTGAGCCCTGTGACTCTGTGCTGGCCAAAGCACGAGGACAGAGCAGTGACTAATCTGCTCTTGCTTCTGTGCCTGTTCCGGGAACACAGTGCTGGGTCAGAGTGGGACTTTCACTTCTGTTCTGCAATGACTGTTTCAGACTGTCTGATTCCATATATTGATCACAGATATTCCAGACAGCAGCTCTGCTGCTTTGGGGTGAGGATGACATCAGACATGGGCTCGTTCCCAGTGCCTGGACTGGAAGAGCCTGTAAGCAGTGCTGGTCTGAGTGCCTGTGTGAGTGAGGGACAGCCTAGGCTGGTGAGTGAGTGATGGTGCTGACTCAGGTGACTTTGAAAATTTCTCTTCCTAATCACTTATGCCAGGGAATGCTCTCAGAATTCAGCAAAATAAGTGCAGAGCTGCCCCACAGGGATGAGTCAAAGGGAATTTGGACTGCCCTAACTGGTGAATGTATTGTGGAGGACAGCACAGGAACAACTTGGGGCTGGGCTATGGGGCTGTCCATGGCCTATTCACCCACAGCCTCGGCTGAAAACACATCCTGTGCCTTTTCAGCACCTGTGCCAGGGAAACAGTGTCACAGGCTCCTCAGACTCCTTCCCTATAGCTGCAATGTGGAAAAACTCATTCCCCCGCTACCTTCACCACAAAGCCCCCTAATTGTGTCTCCCTGCCACCACATCTCCTCCCAGTGTCCCTCTGTCTTGCTTGCAGGGGAAGCATTCTGTCCCTGAGGGAAGGCAGCTCTTGTCATTAAGGGACTGAATCCTTGGTTTTCTCTTTGGCTAATTCTTGCATTAGCTCAATCCCATGGGCCATGTGGAGGACCCGAAGCTAAAAAAGGTTGATTTGTCTTGTTCTTGCATTGTCTAATGGCTGTTGCCCATTTATACCATGCTCTGGAGCTTTAGTGAGTCCACTCCAGTCCATTAGATCACCCCACTGAAGTGGAGAAAATGAAACATGTCCTTTCTTCGGCAGTGGCTCTGTAAACAGTAAAAAAAGAAGAGAATTAAACCCTCCGCAGTAGAGAGATTGCTCTAACAATTATTTACTTTGAGCAGGCATATCTATGTTAATTTGCTTTGACTTCCCTTGATTTTCTTGATGAAGATTACAGCAGACGAGCTTTAGAGGAAAGCAAATTGCTTAATTGCCATTCAATACTGGGGGTATGTTTTGCCTTCCTGCATTTGTGGCCGTTTTTAATAGAAATACTTAGTTTGGGATGAATGAAATATGAATGGAAATGTGTGTGTTTATGTGGGTATGTGACCAAGCAGCATCTTACATTTCAGCGAGTTGGTGAGGAGGGCAGAGTTGCTCCACTGTCCTACTCCCATTGACAGACATGTGTATGTGTTTGCAAGACTCTTGCTGCAATCTCCTAATTGACAGTAGGAAAGAAGTTATCACACACTTTTGCCTGTGCAAAAAGCATGTATTCTGCCTGAAACAATCCATAGGATTACAGCAGTTCAGCTGCACATCTAATTACAACAGATTTTTGTATTTTCTCTTTTGACTTGGCATATGGAAAACCTTAATTGAAATATTTTCCAGTGATTGTGTTGAAGTGTGATTCTACCACTGCCCTCCCGGATATCTGTGGTCCTGGTTTTTTCTTCTCATCGTTCAACTGCTGAGCACACAAATCAATAACTTGTTATTGACCCCTTTGGGAAATTTAATAGCTATTAATGGGATTCAACAAGAGGTTTGCAGTGGTTTACTGTAACATTCAATAAGACTTCAAAAGTACCTTTGCATTAAGCTTTAATTTCAGACTGTCCTTCAAACTCCAATTTTCACTGGTGAGATGTTGAAATGGGGAGGTAAAACAGAAGCGTGGGCTGGTCTCAGAGGCCTGCATGGACACAGACACACTGAGGAGCAAGTGTGCGGTGCTGTGCTGGCGTTCAGGCTGTGACACAGCAAAGCACGTGCAGGAGGGCAGCGTGTGTGGGGCCTGGCTGCGGGAGCCCTGCGGCTCTGCAATTGGAGATGAGGCACCGTTCACTTTTTCCACTGCTGGGTCGGAGCCCAGCTGCCCTCCTGGGTAACGCGGGTGTCAGTCAGCCCTGACTGGCACCACCTCTGGGGTGCTCCTGACTTGGCTAAAAATAGGCAGTCTGGCAATCTTCTGAGAGATTTTCCTGAAGTCTCTCATCGAGCTCCAGACAGCTCAGAGAGTTTTGATAATAAACTTCAAATGGAAAGAACTACCTAACCTGTGGGAATTTTCCCTTCAGTGTCCAGGGAAACATCTCCTACCCCAGTTGTGCCTGCCTTGCCTGGTAGGATGGGGATCTTGCAGAGCTTCCTTATCTGGGATTACATGGCAGCTCTTACAGCTTCAGTTGATAACACTGAGAGTAGCAAATGAGCATTGGACCAGGGATCCCAGTGTCCCATGGGCCAGGGGTCCCACTGTCCCTGTCCCTGGGGCTCACCAGGGGCGTTGCCAGCACTTGCCTCACTCTGCACCAGGCTCTGTGACTGAGCCTCCCTTGGTCCTGCCCCCACTCTAAGAGATCAGCTTTGAAAAATGCTGAAATAGATGCTTCAAAACTTGATCACAAGGTGACAGGTGTCTTAGAAATGCCAAATTGAACCCCTCTGAGTTCATTGTGTCCTGTAAGCTGGGACGGACCAAGGTAATTTCAGCATTTCATAGTGTCATCTTCAGTTTAATACACAAATTACTTAATGTGGAATTGTGACTGCAGGAACACATTGCTGTTTCCTGTCCTGGTCTTAGCAATATTGAATTTCCCCAGCCCTACCAGGACTCAGCTCCCCATGCCAATCACAGAGATTGGTCATTAAAAACGGGAGAGAGGAAAAAAAGGAGCTGTTCCTGTAAGCCCTGTGCTCCAGCTGATGGGAAAGGCAGGAAGGAGGAGATGGGCTTTGCTCCTAATCAGCCAGAGATGCTGCACACCGCAGAGACAAACCTCGCTGTGCTCCAGACAGGCCTAAGCCGTATCCCGGCTCCAGGAGACCTTGTTGAGACTGTACCTGGACCTGTCTCTCCGGTCCAGGCCATCACTGCTGTACGAGGTCTTTACTCAGGAACAATCCTGCCATACTGTTGGTTGGCACACTCTCCCTCTTTCCCCACAGTTCTCCCACTCCCTGGGGTGCCTCCGCTGCCCTGGGCATGGGGACCTCAGCTCAGGGGAGCACAGAGAAGGCCAGGCATGTGAGTGAGGGGGACAGCGCACTGAGCCTGGGGACCGGGGGAGATGTTCTAGTTGGAGTTTAGGGAAAGCTTTTTGCTCGGTAGCCAGCAAGACAGCCCCGTGCCACGTGCTGTGCCAGGGCAGTGCCCCCAGGCTGCCGAGGGGGCTCAGGGTGGGCTGCAGGGGCACATCAGGCACACTGAGGGGGCTTTGGCAAGGGCCGCGAAGCTGCTCTACAGGAGCAGTAGAAAAACTCAGCCTGGGGCCCCGATAGCAGGTAGTGTGAGCACAGCAGGCACTGCTCCACTTTGACAAGCACAGGGAGTGATTAATGAGCCAGGGAAAACAGGGTGACACATGCAAATACTAGAGATCTACAGAGGAAATTCTGAGGATCAAGTCCACCTTTGTAAACAGAAATATCTCTATTATTGCGGAAGACAAGAAGGGAGCAGAGAAGCTCCATGACTTCCCCAGACAGTCCTAATGATACTTTCTGCAGTTTGCATCAATCCAGATTAAGCTTTGGGCTGACACAGACGGGTCTTAACTAGGCTCTCCTCCAATGGAGTGGTGTGTTCCCCTGTCCCCCGCTTTCCCTGCTGCTGAGCTGGGCTCCACGCCTGACACAGAGTATCTGCACATCCCTTTGAGCAGCTCCCCTGCTCCCCTCATTGCTGTGCCAAATGAGGCTCTGGTTTCACTGCGATCAGGAGTGCTGCATTGATGAGGACAGGCCGTGTGTGGCAGGAAGTGGTTTTGGTCTGTAAGTTTAGTTGTTCCAGGCAGAAATTGGAGCAGCTCAGAGAACTGCTGAAGGAGGCATTCTTGGTCTCCCAGGATGCCTCTGCCAGTGTAAGGCCACTGACATTGCCAGGCCCTGAGAACAACTTGCTTCAGTGTGGGATGGGCCTTAAAAAGCACTCCAAATTTGGGAAACACCGTCAGGCAGAGCTGTGGTCAATGGGAAATGCCACTGTGGTGGCCTGGGATGGGGATGTGCTGAGCTGGGGCAGCATGAACGGTGCACAGCAATGCTCCTTCCACCTCTGAGCTGAGAGCAGGGCACGTAGCTCCTGGTGTGTCTCAGCCCTGACTAAAGCACGGCAGGGCCTGCGGGAGCAGCACGGTGCACAGCCCAGCCCAGGTACTGCGGAGCTGGGCACGGGGCAGCCTGAGCCGTGGCACCACTCACTGCCAGCCCTGCTGCTCAGCAATCACCGGCCATGACGTTCTCTTTTGGAAAGAGAATCATCGGGGCCTCCAAATACGAGATCAACGGTTATTCCTCTGCTCTCCATCTGGGGAGGAAAGCCTTGACCTCCTAACACATAGTCAGATACTGGAAACAGTTTCCTGCCAAAACAAACTTTTTAAAATTTCCCATGTCACATGAGAGGGGAGAAGCTTTAGTGTGAGCTTTCAGAGCTGCCTTGGAGTCCATTTTCTTTAGGTAGCAAATACAGATTTGAATATCACTACTTCAGTGTAAGTATGGTTGAATAATGTGGAAGCTCCTTGAGCCATACTGCTTGAGGGGACTCCTCCACAGACAGTTGTGGATTCATTTGTGTCAGCTTGAGTCTTCACCCTGTGCCTGCTCTCATACAAGTGGTCCCAGGGGTCCATAGGGCCCTTTCCATCACAGCACTGTGCAAAAGCAGGACCTCAGCACAGCCTGGTGAACATGGAGGTTTGTTCTGGGGCAAGTAGGGACATGTGGAGCATGATTGAACGTGTCGTGTGTCAGTCAGGGATACCCATACCTTTAGCAGGTAAGGCAACAAGGTAATTGACTTTTCCAGGCTGATGTTACCTGGACACTTTCTCCCAGCTGGTGTGAGCTGCAGTAACACAAAAGTGTTGGTAATTGTGATTCGTGCGGTGCACATACTGCTAAGGTGAAGCCTTCTACTTCTTGAGGAGGCGCAAGCTTGGAAGGGTTCTGGGCTTGATTGTCATTCTAGACAAGTGTATCCTGACATCCTTTCCTTTTTACTATAAATCAGAAGCAAAATGAATAAATTAGTTATTGAAGTTCCTTGTGGGCTTCATTGATGCGATTGCAGGTGGAAAAGACAGGTAACATAACCAGAGGGAATTGGTGTCAAGGCTGCTCCTCACAGCCCCAGATTATGTCACCAATCAGCTGGTGAAATAAAGAGATTTCCCGCGTATATTTAGTAAATCAACATGACAATGTCATATACAATCGGAGTTAATTAGGCAAACCTTCTTGCTGTGTATAGCACATCTCATGCCTTAGAGGTAGAGAGGCTTCCGTCACTGTGGCGGCTCTGCAAGTGTCAGGGGGAGCCGCTTGCAGCTCGTGTTGAGAGGCACCTGCAACCTCTCCTCCTCTTCCTCCTTTTCCTCCTGCCCCTGGGTGCTGCTCAGAGCAGCCCTGTGAGCTCAGGCTGGGCAGTCTCGTGCCACCAACCCCAAGGGCACTGAAGCCTGGCCTGTAGCACTGGATGCTGTTGTGAGGGGCACTGCTGGGGTCTGACATAAAGGGGAGACAAGAATTGTTTATGGGAAGCCTTGCATTTCCCGCTTAATCTCAGTGCTCCCTGTGTTTCCCTAGCCCCTGTGGTCGTGGCCTGCTGTATTGCCCAAAGTCACACCCTGGTCCCCCAAAGCCACCCGCTGTGGGGTGTGTTCTGACATACATGACACTCATTTCTGGGGTCAAAGAGGGGCAGAAGTGGCAGTAACCCCTGCCCCGCCTCGAGCTGCACACAGCTTCCTGGCATGTCCAAGGCAAAAGGCTTCTGATCCCTGAGGGTCCCTTCCTCGCCTCTGCCCCGGGGAGGAGAGGCTGAGTGTAGGGCAGTGGAGGGGCTTGTCCAAGGTCAACCCGTGTCAGAGCCAGGAGCCCTCCACCATTTCCTCACTCTGACCGTGGGACTCCCATCTGGTTTGATTCAGCTGTCAACCCTGGAGCAGAGAGTGGCAGTAACAAAAGGCTTTTTCAGACATAATCCCACTAAACGGAGACAATCCTGTTATGTTTCCAGGCGACAGGAATTGAGACTTTAGTGCCAGAGTATGAGGACTGTGCCCTAAGGGCTTTGTTTCAGGACTTAATGTCAGGTGATCTCAGGGCCAGCCTGGTCTTTGTGCCCTAAAGCTGCACAGATTAAGCCCTAAACATGTATTTTTAAACTGAGCAAAGCCCAAGAGGTGTGATAGACAATCTGGAATGGGGAGGAAACACCAGACCAGCATCCCAGTAAGAGGGATTAGTCTGGCCAAGACAATAGCAGCCGTGAATCTCTGAGGGGCATGGCCTGACATGCCAGCTGAGGGCTGGGCTGCCCTCCCCATGCCAGCTACACCAGCCTGCCAAAGTTCAAATGTCTGACAAGCATCACACTGCAGCTCCTGTATTCCCAGCCCATGTGTCCCCATCCCCAGCAGAGGCCACTTAATACCCAATTAACAGGACTCTTTCTAATGAACTGATCCTTAACTGCCAGCCACTCCATCCTTTAATCTCTCCGAGCCAGAGTGGAAGGGCTTGGCAGGTGTCACTTCAGGCTGAGGTGACAGGGCAGATCTGCTCTGCCAAGGCACAGCCGCATGTCTGACAGCCCCTCCCTGAGCCCCCGTCCCCGAAGCACCATTTACCCCAGGGCAAAGAGCATCCCTGTCTCCATGGGCCCTGCAGCTCTGAGGAGTTCATCTCTCCCTGTCCCTGGAGCCAGAACATGACCAAGGTGGGTATCCCAGTTTTCCCCAAGTGACTGACTTGATCAGTCCCACTCTGTTAAAGCTGTTCTTCTGCCCCTGCCTGCCAGAGCCCCTTCTGGAACCATGCTTAGCGTGAGGGACCCAGTGCCGTCGCATGTGCCTAAGCAGTGTCTTCTCTCTCAGCACTTGGTCCCCAAAGGCACGAGTCAGCAGCCTTGTGTAAGGCCCAGGAATGCAAGGAAAAACAGACCTCACTTAGGAGATATGGCTGTCCCAGGGGGCTGGATCTGGCTGTGGGGAGCTCTAGGGGGGAGCAGTTCAGGAGTTAGGTTGGCTTTGGGAGCATCAGAGCGAAGCTGTTCCTGCTGTGTGGGGTGGCTACTTTGCTTTACAGGGGCTGGTGTGCACACCAGACTTTCCCCTCCATGTTCATCTCAAAAGTCAAAATCTGTGATGTCGTACCCACTGGGAAATCCCCTCCACCTCGTCTTTCAGCTCCCCCAGCCTTATCTCTGCTTGCAGAGGCTGTGGACATGCAACACACCTCCCAGCAGCTTTGAGCAGAGCAAAGTGTGAAGATGCAGCATGGTGTGGGTGCTGTGGAATTTGGATTTGGGGCCAAATGAGGCCCCAGGGAAAGAAGGATTCCTAGTGGCTGGAGACATCCCACACTTCTCCTGTGCCTCTCTGGCTGCAGGCAGCAGTGGCAGAAGCTGGTGGTGGGTTGCACTGAGCCTGTCCTGACCTGAGCACCTGCAAGGTGCCCAACACCCCACAAACAGCTGGTGTCCAGTGGGGAGCTTGGGAGAGGCCATTCTTAGCACAGGGAATTGGTGTTATAGCGCCCAAATCATCATTAAAGGTGACACCATCGTCCATGTGCTGGGCTAACGCAGAGCTTACTTCAGCTCAGCCGTGACTTGGATTTCATTTTGTGGTTGCAGTTCTTGAGTTTCTGAGAAAGCAATAAGTGGGATGAGCCCTGCACAGGTCCTAGATTCATTGTGATAAAAAAATAAGGATTATCTGAGAAAGCAGTCCTGTAGAAATGGAAATATTGACAGTTGTACCGGGGCTGTCAAGGACAGCAGCTGCTCACCTCTCCACAGCTACAGTATGGATGCTGCTGACTTTCCCCTCAGTGCTCCAGCTGTTTAACTGGTGTTTCTGGGGATGCCAAGTCTGGATGCAGTGGGAAAGCTGAGTCTCCAACAGATAATCCCACAGCATCATTGCATCACTGTGTTTCTTTCCCCCGCAGATCCTGGCATCCTTCATGTGTACTAATGCAGACTCACACCATCCTGGGAAGGGCTGGGATAGCATTAGCCAAGATCAGAAATGGGGAAGTAAGACTGAGAGCAGGAATACATTAAACACTGGCTTCTGTCTCGTCAGGTGCCTGCAAGAAGCTGGGCCAAAAGGGATTTGCTTAAAACCCCAGAACAAATCGTTGGAGCAGATCTTGGACTCTGTGCCCCAGACTTTGGCTGCCTTAGCCACAGAATAGCTCCATACACACAACTGGGACAGGAGACAGTGGGCAAAGAATATGATCTCCTAGATCCCATGGCTTCTCCAGATTTTTGGGGAACTACTGGCATGGCCCCAGATTCTGTGACACAAGCTGCTGGCTCTCCTGATGCTGGG
The DNA here is from genome assembly GCA_035583155.1 of Acropternis orthonyx. NCBI lineage: Eukaryota > Metazoa > Chordata > Aves > Passeriformes > Rhinocryptidae > Acropternis > Acropternis orthonyx. The sequence continues at coordinate 1,160,890 of JAWWEU010000038.1, read as the reverse complement.
ACAGGCTTTAGCCTGGGCTGACTTTTGCCTGTTGTCTGGATGCTACGTGGAGCCAGGCAGCTCCTGCCACGTGACTCTGCTCTTTCCCAGCCTGGCACAGGAAGATTTGAGCTATTCACTCAGTGTTTTCTGGAAGACACTGGCCTAAAGCTGAGGAAGCAGACTGGATCCTAAGGGATCACTGAGGAGCAATAGACAGGATCCTGTGGGATCTGTGCAAACATATTGCTGGAGCATCTTGTGCAGCTCCCCCTGCTTTGCAGCCAACAGTGTTGAACAGCAGAATTGAGTGTGGAACCGCTTCCCTGCAGACCCCATTAGCCTGAGCTGGAATTGCCAGCTTAAAGCCGGGCCCTGCAGCCCTGGAGAGGTGCTTGAGCTGGTCCTGTGCATCCTGTCAGAGCTTCCCAAAGCAGGAGGCAGTGAGAGTCAATGAGCAACGACTGTGCCCTTTTTGCTCCTGGGCACAGGGCTGCCACTTGCCCGGTGGTTCTGAGCAAAGCCCTGCTCCCTGCCCCATGCCAGCAGGATTCCCTGAAGAAGCAGGCTGCACTAAGGGTGTCCTTCTGCCTTTGCTGGGGTGGGGCTTGTCTCTGCCTTAATTTTCTCCCAGATGAATTTCTCCTGTGCCTCTAATTAAGCTTCCCCTTTGGCGTAGGACTGTGGACAGTCTGAGCATTTGTAAATTACCCCATCCACCAGACAGGCTTTGTCCAGCTCTCAGCCCTCTAATTACTCTGCTCAGCCCCCAGAGAGGAGGGATCTGCTGGAGACAGACTGAGCAGAGAATATCAGGTGCGACAGACCCTGCTTGGACAGCAGCCCTTGGAAACGTGGTGCTGCTGCCCAGCACAAAGAGCTGCGGGCACCCCCGAGCCCGTACGGAGCAGAGCCCTGTGCGCACACAAGTGGAACTAAAAACCTTTCCCCACTTGCACGTCTGGCCTGTGGTCAAGAGTCCTCCCACCGTGTGTGTCACAGGCTGGTGTCCCCCATGGCACAATGTCCTGCCCAAGTGCAGAGCGGATGGCGGGTCCCCCTGGGCTGCGCCCAGACAGCTCTGAGCCGAGTCCCTTCCTCCTTGCCAACGCACCACTGCGGTGCTCTGATCCCAGGGAAAGGGACATGACTGTCCCTGCCCGAGGGCGTGACCAGCAGCTGGAAGCACCAGAGTTGGTGACTGCTGTTTGCTGCCTCAGTGGCTCCCCAGCAGCAGTCCTGCAGAGAGCTCACCGGGGTAGGACAGCACCTTGAATGAGGGCAGTAGTCTGCTCTGGGGAGTTTAGACATATTTATGTAACACAGCCTGTGAGATTCAGTTCATCATTTGAAGGAGACACGTTGCAAATCACTGGCAATCTCCTCTGGAGCTCCTTCACCAGCAGAGCTTGAGCAGTCCTTGCGTGTTGTATTTGGATTTGTTTACAGAAAGTATTTGGACTGTGTTTTCTGTTTTCTTGTAAACAAACGTGCAGACAAAAGAGTTGGGCTCATACACTGGGCTGTGCAGGACAAGGAGTGGAGAAACTTGTCCAGCTGGGCTTGACTGGGGAGGCACAGGGAACACAGAGCCCAGTGACTCCTGCTCTAGGACAGGGGGACAGGCAGCCCTGTCTAGAGCCTGACGCGCTCACTGCCGTGGGCAGGGCAGGGGACATCTTTGGGGGCAGCAGTGTGTGTGCCCTGGCCCCCCAGGGCAGGGCAACCGCCTCAGGATCACTCTTTATGCAAAGATTAAAAAAAAAAAAGCTCCTCTCTGAGCTTGCTGCTTTGTCTAAGTCTTGAATGATTTTCTGTCACTAGGTATCAAACTGCAGTTGAAAGGATTTCCCGTTGACATTTAGCAGTATTAAATTACAAAATAACCACAAGTCAGCCACTCAGTATGATATAAACAGTGGGATTTGACAGAGCTTTTTCTGGCCTTGGGGACCAATTTACTCATTTTTACAGTCCCAACTCCAGTCATCCACTGGTAATGCACAGCGCCTTTTGGACACCACCTATTTGGAATTAGAGACACATATGGCAGAGTGTAATTACCTATTTACGCTGCTGCTGAATCAGCAAACTGAGGCTAGTTAACATTACAGCTCATAAGACCCTTTCATAAACATGGGTCAGTGCTGGAACTGAGTGAAATTAATGCAAAAGAAAGAAAGAATTCCTCTTGAAAGGGGAGCCAAAAAAATCAGATGATTTAACAGGGAAAAAATGGACTCTCAATGCTTTCTGTGAGGAAGAAATCTGAGGAACCACAGCCGGGCTTCTGGGAGGAGGGGCCTGGACCATTGCTTATTCCCACTGGTGTAAATCGGGAGTAGCTGTGGAAATGTCTTGCTGAAAGTCTAAAATAAATGAGAGGGAAGTCAGGCACATTGTCCAGAGCTCTGTCTCAGCTCCCTGAGGAAACAGGCAGCTGGTCTGAGCTCTGGGCTCCGCATCCTGCCACCCCACGGGGTCCAGCTCCAGCCAGGCTTTGTGCTGGCTCCTGGGGCTGGGCTGTGAGCCACACTTGTTTGCACCGAGAAGGGATTTTAGCCCTTGTCACCAGCTGTGACCCTGGGGCTGGATGGGCACGGGAGCTGAGCGGTGGCTGAACACCCCCAGCTCTGGGCTTGTCTTCTACACCCACCCCGATCCCTGCAGCCCTGCCTGCAGTGAATAAGCAGCAGTACAAAGTGCTTCTCAACCCTGTGAAGCTCAAACATTTTCTGGTGAGCAAATGGCAGTGCAGCCAAGGTGGGGAGAGCTGCCCAGGCAGGAACACTGTGGAGGGGCACCTCTTGGCTGGCACAGCACAGGGACTTCTCCAGTCTGCAGGCATGGAGAGCCCTGTGCCACCTGGAGAGCCCCTGTGGCACACGGAGAGCCCCTGCAGCCATGGAGAGCCCCTGCGGCACACTGAGAGCCCCTGCAGCCATGGAGAGCCCCTGTGGCACCTGGAGAGTCTCTCCAGATGTGCCAAGGAGGCAAAATAATAACAGGAACCTAAGCTGCCAGCAGAAAAGTGAGAGATTCTTCTGGAAACCACCATCTAAAGCTGTAGGAACATGTTTCTCCTCCCACTGACTTTCAAAGCTTTGCAGTGATTAAGACACATCACTGCCAGGACTCCTCCATAAAGCTGCTATTCGGTGGTTTCCCTGTGGGACAGGGTGAGGTACAGGACTTCACAGTGATCTGAAGTGAGATAGGAGAGGAGGTGTTGGTCCCTGGCTCTATCCACAGCTGGTCCTCGCTCATCTCTCTCTGGGGGAGGTTTGTGGGTCCTGCTTTGGAAAGCACCTGAGAGCTGTGGTGCTGTTCACAGGACGGGTGGTGGCATGTTGCTACCCCTGGCCTAATTTGTGTCTCACCTGGCTCCTGCTATTCCAAAATGGAAAGGGGCCATTTTAATTTCCTCCCTCTACATTAAATTTGCCATGGTGACCAGTCACTGCCACTAACAGGAGGAGGGGAGGAGAGGGAAGACAGAAAAGGACAAGCACTTGGGAGGACAAGCTTAGTTCCGAGTGAGGTGCGGCACCATAAGAGCAACAAAAATGCCTTAGAGGTAGCTGGTGAAACTGTTCCAGGGAATGGAATGTGACTGAAATACCCATTGCTCTCACTGAGCTGAGGCCTCATTTGCCTTGGGACCACATGCAAGAAGGGATTGTGCTGGGGGAGCTTCTCTGCGACTGCTGGCTTGACCTCTCCTGCCTGATGTGTGTGCAGGACCAAAGCCATTGTATGTCTCCAGCTGTGGATGGGCCTTGTTTGGTACTAGCAGAAAATAACACAAAATTTCTGCCTTTCCACCCCATCCTCCCTGCACAGCGAGCGTGTGGAGGAGGAGAGTCAGATCATAAAGCTGGGTTGCAGGACTTGTAGGTCCTTGTTCTTCCCTCTGCTATTGTTCTCTCTGCTAGCATGGATTTTGTACTGGAAGCATTAGTTTCCCAATCTGTAAAACAGAGATGGCAACTAGAAGCCTCACAGGAATATTTTACACACTTCAGATGGAGTTTGTCTCATCTGAATTCACATCTACCTGCCTCTTCCCCCCAGCCCTGTATCTTTTTCTTTCTCTGTGATTTCAGATAGAGTCCCATAAATCTTGTTCCAGGCCTAAATTAAATGACTGCTTAGAAGTCAAATCCCATCTGTGGCATGCCCTGTGACCTGGCAGTCTTCCTTTCCATCGCTTGAAGCTGGCAACATCCCAGGGTCTCAGGGAAGTTCTGCAGGATTGTCAGGCTCCTGGGATTTAGTTTAGATCAGTATTTCCATCCCCAAAACCTGTTTTGGGGGGAAGGGAAACAAGAAAGCAGTTTGATGCAGTTTTAAATTGGCCATGTAAAGTCCATACACTTAAAATATGAAGCAATCTGTTTTAGATCTGAATTTGTTGGATCCTCTTAAAGGCTATGGAAACTTAACTACAAGAAGTCCTGTTTCTCCCACACTTGCTGTTCCTGGGTTTGCGCTCTCTGAACACTCTCCCCCCGCGTGCTGCAGCCCCTGGTACTGGGGAAGGAGCTGCAGTTTGAAATCTTGGATGTGTGAGAAGTCTGATTTTTATCTCAAGTGAGCATTTTTGCTTAATTTAATACCAGCATTTTGAAGTGTCTGAGCACTGCACAAAATGTACCTGCAGAATGTGGAGAAACGGCAGTAACAACAGGAAGCTGTTACAAAGGCAGCAGGAGATGTGATTGAAGCAGGGCAGGATCAGGCTCCGGCCCTGCCGTGCTGCATACGGGGTGCCAGCAGCGTCCCCGGGGAGGGAGGCACAGTTGGGATCCCCTCCAGAACTTTTCCATGGGAATTCAGCAAGACCTATTTTCTGATGAAGCCGAAGTTGGCAGCACATGTAGCTGAGCCAAGGAGTTCACTCCAGAACGTGGTGATTTTTAATAAAGTCACAATTGCTGCTCTGTGCTAAATGAGTCATTTTAAAGTCAGTCCCTCATAAAACAATCGCTTCCCAGATCCTGCTTCCTTCTGTACATGTCTCACCAGCACAGCATACTTTCATGGCATAAACACCACCTTCGCCTCTATTGCTGCTCAACAGTTGCTGCTTGTTCTTGCCAGTTTCTCAACAGCGAGATCCGGGCCGTGCACAATGCCAGGGAACAGCAGGCTCGGAGAAAGGGCCGGCACATCCCACATCCAAACCCCAGCTACAGTGACAAGTGCCTTGACGTGTGCATGTGACACGGCTGGGCACAGCGGGCCCCTGTTCCTGGGGTCGGGGTGCAGAGCGTGCCCTCCCGGCCACGCAGGCTGGGCTGAGCTGGGCTTGGCTGGCTGCTGGGCTCAGCACGGACACTCCGCTCAGCGCTTTCTAGTCCACTGGCTCTTCACAAACTTTGGCAAACTGAAATCTGCGATGGAGCCTCCTTCAGCTGCCTGCCAAATTAAATAAAATTATTTAAAATTGGCCAGTGAGCTAAAAAGATGGGGGTGGAGGAGGTGGGGGGAGATGACAGATGGATGGTGTGAATGCAGGAGTCTTGTGTCCTTAGGAAGCCAAGCTTAAAACATTCAGGAAACTGAAGAGGTCTCTGATCCATGAACCCCTTTGTTCCGAGGCACTAATCTACCCAAACTGACCAAGCTGCTGAGGTGCAGGACGATTCAGTTTACTGTGTTTATTTGCTTTCTGAGGACGTGTGGGCCGAGGCGATGGCTGGGAACAGGGCATGTCTCGCATTATTGCCTGCGGATCGCAGCCTTGTAAACCAGCGCTCTGCAAAATACACACTGCAAGCATTTGTAACCTGGACGCAAACTGCCAAACACACGTTCACACTACTCTGGTATTTTGGTTTAATATGTATATATTTTCTTTTACAATTTGGACCTAATGAAAAACATGTGGTTTGTGCTGAGCAAAAGGAATAATAGGACTTTGTGCCGGCTGTGTCAGTTCCTGCTGGGTATTACCGGCCGCCTGTGCTCTCTTGCTGGCTTGTGCCTCCAGATACTGCGGAATAGCTTGAACATGTTCCTCATCCCCACCCAAACCTGAACATTGCGGTTTTCAAAAACACTGTTGTCTTGGCAACCATCCAGATCCTTTCTGGGCATTTAAAACTTGGCTGAAACCAGTGGAGCAAAAGCACGTTCCAAGTGTTTTCCCAGGCCTCTGGCACAACACCTGACTGCGCCGCCGCTTTCTTCCCGATACTCGGTCGCTTCAGTTGTCTTTGCTCTTCTTTCAGCAGCAGTGGCACCCCTGTGGTACCTCCGGGTTTCCTTCCTGTTTAAACGAAAGCCCCATATCTGCCCAACATTTGAACCAGGGGCACCGAACCATCTTTGTTCTGTGGTTATTCACATCTGAGAACTGCAAACAGTGAGGACAGCGATGCTTCACTGGCTCTCCAGAGAGCTGAGTCAGCACTTTCAACTTCCTGAGTGGTACAGACTAAAGAGGGCATGAAACAGGGCTGCTGCTTTAGAAATGGCACAGAAACCCCACAAATGCAGAAAACTGCTCAAAGAAATGTAAATTTGAATGAGTGCCATTGAAACACACAGGAAAATCCTTCATTGTGAATGTAAATTTAAACAAAATCGTCTATCTCCTGCCTTCCCACACAAAGGAAACCTGCTGCCTCTTCCCTAGGAGAGTGTTTTACCAAGCTCATATGAAACTCTTTTTACAACATCCCTTTGTCTCTCTTGGAACCTGACCAAGAACTATAAGGCTTTAAAGAGAGCTTTTTGCTTGTTCAGGCCCAAGGGGAGTAGCCGGGTATAAATAATAGATCGGCCTCTTCTGTCTCCAGCGTTTCTGTTCTGCTGCTCCTCACAGACACAACCTGGGGAAGGTGTGGCAGTGCCTGCAGCAACAAGAGAGCAGTTCTCTGCTCTCCCTCGAAGGAGCACGATGATAAAGTGAGGAACAGCTGACAGGGCCAGAGCTGGTATGTGCAGCCCAGCGGACGTGACGTTCCAATTTTAGAAAACTACAGCTGGGGAGACTTGCTCTCTCTCTGGACCTTGCTGCTGTTTTCCATACAGGGAGCCTTGGGAGAGCAATGTCTTATCTGTCCAGCCTGCTCAGCAGTAACAGCCCTTCATCCAGGCAGCTGGTGATTAACAGTCAATACCTTTGGAGCATACACCTAGCTAGGGAAAAAGGTTAGGGATTTGCAATACGCAGCCAGGCAACATGAACTCCTGTTTTTCCAAGGTGAACAGCTCTGCCAGGTCATCCTGCAAAGCCGCAGTTGTCCTGTTTTCAGTTTTACCAGTACTGCACTACCCACCTCTCCCTTGCATGTGTTGTAACCCCAGTGGTCTGAGCAGTCAGCCCCCTCCCCACTCCCACCCAGCCCTGCCTTTCTTCTCCTTTCATCTTGTGCCTGCTAAACTGTTAAAAACCACCACCCAGCCTTTCCTAACAGCTACCCTTAACTGTTCTGTCTTCTCCCCAGTGTCAGATTCTGCCTTGAATTGTCAAGTTTGACACTGGCAGTTTGTCAGAACCCCAGTTCCCACCCACTGCTTCTCCACTGCTGTGGGTTGTAAGGAAGGGAGGAAGGTGCTGTTGTATAGTCCCAAAAGGAAAGTCTGTATTTATCTCCTGGCAAGCAGAATTAGGAACTTGAGTGAGAATATATATCTGCTGTCTCCTACTCCTCAGTTCCCTTCTTGGTCTCTCTGGGTAGATTAAGGCTTTTGTGCTCTTTTTACCAAGGTCAGCGATCTATTCTTTTGTATTCACTGTTCTGCACTCAATTAGTTGAGGGCATTTAACATGGATTTTTCATATTTGCATCGCAAATTCTAAATGATCCATGGAAAGCAGCTGTTCAGAAACTTCTGAATTCATTATCCCCAGTGTCTCAGAGTAAAGAAACTTTGCCAGCCATTTGACTGGGGCCCTGCGTAGTCAGATGGGAAACTGTCAGTCATTGTAGTCTGCATTGAAGAAATGATTTGATGTTGTGGCATCTGGTTTCCATTTTACATTCCCTACAACCTCTTCTTTACCTGACTTGCCTTTTACTGATAATTGTGTTGACTGATCAGTAGCTGCAGACCTATGTAGCAGCACCCTCAAGGCCGTCCAGTGTTGGCAGGGTTGTACACAGTCCTTTCATGTCTTCCTGCTGTGCATCCAGCTGCCCAGCTCAGCACCCCTCAGCCCCAGCACCCTCCCCTCGGCTCTCCAGCACTCCCAGGGACACAGGTGGTACAGGGTGCAGGGTACAGGCACAGGCTACAGCCAGAGACAACGTTTCATGTACCACATGATTCTCCTGCTGTTCCCACACTTGTGCAAACACCAAAATCACATGCACAGAGCTCTGTCAGCCCTTCTGCATTCCCACCCTGTGTCTCAGTGACTGTTGCATTCTTTGCTGCAGGAACAGCTGGCTGAGAGCCAGAGCCTACTCTTCCTTCCTTCTCTCCTTCCTTCTTTCCCTCCTTCCTTCCTTCCTTCCTTCCTTCTGCGCTGGCTTCGACACTCTGAGCACGGTTGTTTATTGCCTTTGTTTCCCCATCTAATCAGATCTCTTTCCCTGACATTATGCAGCTCAGCACAAGCACTCCAGGTGGGATGAATCCAGTTCAGTGCCCTCCTCCCACCCTCGGCTGCTCCTATCACTAATGAACTGCAAACAACCATGTTCCCCATGTTCAACCTTCACCCTGTCCAATGCATCCATAATCTAAATATAGGCCATAATTATTCCGCTGGCGTCTGTTGGCCCATTGACAGAACTGACAGTGGCAGAGGTCGGGAGACCCTTTGCACCTTTAATATATTCTCTTAACCATTTCCCTGCCACTGATTGTTACAGCCTCCCTGACATCCAGTAAATGTCTGGGATTTGTTGTTTGGCTGATCCAAATCTGTTCCTTAGTCTGCTTGGTTCCTGTGCCGCGGAACGCTGATTATTTTCTCGCCTCTAATTGGGACACTTCATTTGTTTATCTGGTTGTGCAATCAAAATGTGAACCCACGATGCTCTTTTCCAGCCAATGACCTGCATCTCCCTGAGATGCAAATCCCACTGCCTGAGAAAATGAGTGCAGGAATCGATCTCCTGGCCAATGCACTGTTTCCATGTTGGAAGCATAGGCACTGACTTTCCATATTATTATGGCCCAATGGAACAAACAGTTGAATATGGTGCTACGAGAGTGAGTAGTGGGGGAGAAGCTAATTTGTGCTGTAAGTAATTTGATCGCAAATCATTTAGAGAATGTAAATTGTAGGGGAGAGATGTCACTCCTGGTAGGAGGTCGCCTGTGTCACCTGTCAGACAGTCCCCAGTGGCGATCATGAAATTTCTTTGTGAGATTATTAATAAATAAACATAATGCACTGCATTTCTGCAGCACCATTCAGTGCAGGGACAGAAAGCACTTCAACATTAAGAACTATGCTCTGCAATTATTTCACCTTCCTTTCAAAATACTAGTTTAAAGGTTACATTTGTAATTTGTTTGAATGTTTGAGTGTCACCATCACAAAATGGTATTAAATTTAAATGACATTATTTCCACCTCAGCTCATTTTGAGGTAAAGTACAATCTCCATTTGACATCTTGATGAACTAAGTGAAGTGACAAGTCATTAGTTCTGAGACATACATTAGGTATTTGCAGTGCAGTAGCTCTTGGAGAGCGTAACAGTAGTTGGGAATCCCATGTGCTCCTATAAAGGACAAAGTTTTTGCCCCACAGAATTTATAGTTTAGTTCAAAACTAAGAAGAGCAATAGAAGAGAAAGGAAGAGGTTGGATGAGACTGTTTCGACCTCCTGTAAGTGTGGGACATCCCACATCACGTGGGACACGGGGTTGTAATCGTAAGGTTGTCGTGGTGTCACTCGGTGTGCAGTGATGTATGGCCATGAACGTTAGTGTGTGCATCACCACAGCTGTTAACGAGCTAGAGGAACACATGGAGCAGGCAAAAAAAAGATGGAAGGAGAGCTGTTGCTGTTATATGATGCTTGTGTGTTATGCCACCAAGAGTGCTGCGGGTTTCATCTGCATTCTTTTGTCTCTGTGGATCCATATGATTTAGTCTGAAATGTGAAACTACCTGCAGCTTTCTCTGGGCAGGAGTCTCCTTTTGTCCTGTATTTTTTGTACAACACTGAGCAGAGTTTGAGTAGGACCCAAAAATCCTTCAGTGTTACCAATCTGTCCCACTCCCACTGAAGTTTATGGTAAAATTCATCCCAGCTTCTCTAGCTGTGAAATGATACAACATTGGTGCTATGAACTGATCTTCGGAGAGAAGCCAGAGAACAAATCAGGAAAGAAAAGTATTACCCAGAATAGATTCCTCAGAAACTATTCCCCATGCAAGGGGTGGGAGCGGGAAGGTGCATGCCTGCAGCGTCTAGCAGGGTCACACACGTAACATCTGGCTGTGAAAGCTGGAAAGCTCTGCCAGCTCCTTTGGAATAACAGGCCAAGCTCACAGAGACGGAGTGTAGCTGTGCATTCCTGAGAAACTCGCCCAGAACACTTGGAAGGGGTCACCAGGAGGAATGTCAAGGAAAATAGGGGAAGGGCCTAGGACTGTTAAAACCAGAGCTGCTCAGTCTGGCTTCAGTTGCTCTTCTCCTTTTCTACTCTTCTGTGTGTTTCTTTTTTCTGTCTGTGCAAGGGAAAGGTATTTGAGCCTCACTAATGACCAGACACTATGTAAACAGGGGCCAACCTGAGGCAGTTCATTAAGAAAACAGGGGAGCCAGAGCAGTAAAGCCCGTGCCTTGCTAACACAATAATGAAGTAGTTAGAATGGTTTATCTTTACTCACAGAGTAACATATGGTTTGAGTTCACACCTGAGCCCAGGCCCTGCAGTTATCCTGCTGCTCCACGGCTCCAGCCCAGGGAGCCACATCCACACCCTGCCCAGAGAAGTGAGAGGGAGGCAATGAGGTTGAGGGAAGGTGCTTCACAGCTCAGCACCAAGGGCAGGGTGAGCTGTAATCCCAGTGGTGTGGCGGCTCCAAGCTCACACAGCTGGAGCAGAGGGGCAGCTACAGGAATGGAGCTGCAGAAAGGGAAATGTAGGAGTCAATATTCATCCATATATTCATGATCTGTAGGCTTGAGTGCTGTGATGCTCATTATCTAGGCATGACCTTAAAAACTGCAGTTGATTGAGAACACGGCAGCCCATCTGCTTGGCAACATGGGCTGCTGGGGGCCTCACCCCGGCACTGCTCCCTGCACTACTGCTCTGCCCTTTGTTTGAATACAGATCCAAGGGCACAGGCTTCATCTCCAGACCCTTTACTGGGGGGCTGGGACAAGGCATTCACAGCTCCTGCTCTCTCAGGAGCGCAGTGAGGGATATCTGCGTGTGCAGGACACAGAGCCTACTCCATGTCCCAGCTCCAGCTCTGTACAGAAAACTTCCTTCTCCTCCCTCTCAACCCAAAATAAGCAGCAACCACAAGCTGGGGTGCCTGAAAAACTCCATCTTCCACTTGCCCCTCCACAGAGCTCATACCATGAGCTCTCTCCAGTTGGGCTGGTGGCAGGTACCACCCAACAGCTCAACAGGGATGGCCTGGATGAAATGAGGTCAGTGTGCCAAGGCTGATGCCAAGGTGTTCCCTCCACTGGGGTGAAACACCTCTCCCAGCTGTCCTCTCCACACAGGAAAATGAGCAAATTCATGAATGAAAACTCAGTTTCCTGCTCTGTGAGGAGGGGACAACAGGCCTCTTCCACTTTTTCTGTACGGCCCCACCCTGGTTTCAACTGACCAGAGAAATGAATGAGAACTGTCTGCTGCCACTTCATCATTTCAAACACACAGCCATCAGAAAAGAGGAAGCAATGTTCAGTTTTCTGTCTGTGTGAAAAATCCTTCTGCTCCTTCCTCCAGACACCTTCCTAAGCCTGCTTTTGAGCATCGCTTCTTCTTTAAAAGAAAATGTGTCTTTCTTCTAAGCAATTAAACTCTATAAAAAAGGCCATTTTCCCCATCATACTTTCCCATCTCCCCTTTCCTGGATGGCAATCACATACTCCAGATCTCACGCTGAGAAGGATATTCTGCCACTGGTCACATCTGGTTCCCTGATGAGATCCGCAGGCGGCCGGGCTGGAGCACTGGCTGGGTCGCGTGGCAGCTCTTGGTTGCCTTATCTTCCCCAAGACCAGCGCTTTTTAATCTCCCTTGATTGTGTTTCTCTCCTTTCTCAGCACGCTTATCAGCTAGAGACTAAACTGCTGCACAAATGCTCATGAGATCAATCTCCAGATCTTAACTCTGGTAAAAAAGAGGTGTTTCTGTGAGCAATCTGCTGGAGAGATTCCTCGCTGCCTTTTCCCTCGTTCCATGCTGGAATGCATTCCTGCAGCATTAATGCCTCCTCCGGGACCCGAACCTTGTGGAAACGTGAGGCGCGGGCTCAGCGCGCTCAGGGGTGTGCGGGGGACTCGCTGCAGCTCAGCCCGGGGCACGCAGCCACAGCCTGCCCGCCAGACTGGCCCTCCCAAACACAGCCGTTTTCATCTGAGGAGCAATGTTATGGTTGGGGTGGGGCTTGCTGCTTTTTCTCCCCCTGAAAATACCTTCTAGCAGAGTCTGCTCAGTGCATGCTATTAAGAATGGAAAATAAATAAGTCAATAGGCATATATTAAGTCAGTAAGGCCAGGAATTCATCGATAACAGACTGTGGATGAAGGATACAGTGACAGTTGCATTTAGCTCTTAGAATAAAGTAAATCAATCAAATTGACTGTATGTTGATTTAAAATCCTTAAAGATTTGGGTCAAAATCATTTTAGTTTTCCCAAAACAGACTTGTTACTGGGAATCTTCACACCACAAGTAATGCAGGAATGTTCCTGTTCAATTTGCTCAGCCCCCACTGATACTCTGTGCTCACTCCCTGTGCCTGGCTCTGTTGGAACAATTAACACAAAGTGGCCCCACTCCCCTGGGCCAGTGGGGCTACAACAGGGGGCTGTAAATAGTGAGGAGGTGGTGGGTGCTCTACAACCATGTGAGTATTGGCCATAAATGCTTTAGAGGCATAAAAGACTATTTCCTCCTATTTTAGGTTAAAAATTAGGTTATTTTAAATACTATTATTTATGTACTTCTCTGTTCCTTACAGGCCTACAGTAACTACTAAGAATTGCTTTGGACAGTTGAATCAGTGGAATTTTAAGTCTTGTAGGTTAAAATGTACATCAACCCATCCTTGACCTGTATAAAATAATTAAGTGATTAAATGAAATGGTTAGCAGGGTCTGTGAATGGTGCAACCCTCTTTTAGATGAGCGTGTATAAAATACATTTCTTACACCTCAGGAGACTTGATCTGTGGCTATTCTTGCAGGGACTGAAACAAGGAAGAAATAAAGTAAATATCTTCTGAAACTTCTCACTTGAGGGGTTGTTTCAAAGAGAATTTCACACAGAACCATAGCACAGATATGAAAGAAAGTCTATTTCTGTCAAGACTTAATTGGGGAAATTTAATTTTCTTTCCTAACTGAATTGCTGTTGATAATTTAAATTAATTCTGTCTGGTCTGTCTAATTTAGCCATGAAAAACCTGGATCCTGGAGCTGTGCACAAGAATGTAGCAGATTTTTAAAAACAGCTTTTCTGAATAGAAAGACGGTAATTTATGGCAGCCTAACAAAAGATATTTTTTGGTTGCTGTTTTGATGTAGAGCACTTAAATTCTTCTACCTCAATCCACCGACATTCTCATTTTAAGAGAAAGAAATGCATTTTTGCAAATGGCACATCAACAGACCTTGGGAAAATTGAGTTTGGAGAAAAAAAATTGAATTAATTTTGTTTCTCTAAGCACTTTTCCATGTTTCAGATTTTGTACTGATAGATTGATGATATGATTTGCTTTAAAACCAGGTGGCCTCTTAGTTTCCATCTGTTGTGTCTATTGCTCTGTCTCTAGTGAGAAGCATTGCAGAGCTGTGCAGGCATCTGCACCCCGGAGAGGAGCTGCGCTATCAGAAATGCTCTGGGAGAGAGAATCCGCTTTTACAGTGTCTTAAATGGGAGATGAATCCGAAACTCGAGCCCCCGAACTTTGTTGATATTCATCCAAACTGATTCCATTGAATTTCTGTTAGCTTGCTCTAAGCAGCTGTACAACAAAACCAAAAGCGAGGGACATTTCCATAAGGAACAATTCAACTCTTCCCAAACCACCTGACTATCCCGCAGCTTCTGGTCTCTCTGGATGCAGGAGGCAGCACTGCTTTAGCAAGAATGTTTTCCCAGACGTAGGAGTTTCAACGGATAAAAGCCATTTGAGCAAAGACCTGTCATGGTGTTTCAGGTTCTGCTAAACACAGAATTATTTTGGAGCTTAAAGTATGTGAATGGAGTCTTGCCGGAAAAAGTGACTTATTTGAGCCGAAATGTCTCGGGCAGCAGGTTCCCCACAGCTCCGGTGTGGGCGTAGGTGATGCAGTGAGTGCAGAGAGAGGGAACACACACAGAGCCTACGCTGCGGGCTGTTCCCTGCGAGCCGCGGGTCCGCCCGGCACGGGGGGCGAGCGCGGCCTCTCCCGCAGCCCCGGGGAGCGCACACAGCCAACCTCGGTGCTGCGGGAAGGGCCTCGCCGTGTCCCGCTGGCTGCTCCAGGCAGCGCGGCGCACCTGGGAGGATTCGGGAACAAGGCCCAGGCATGGGACACACGGGCTGAAACCGCTGTCCCATCCCGAGGGACGGGGCTCCCTGTCCGCGTGCCTGGAGTTACCCCAGTGAGCAGCCTTCCCCGTCCCCGCTGGGATCGCCTCCACGCTCGCTGCTTGGGGCGCTCGCTTGGCTTAGAGGATTGATTTAAAGGGAAAAAAAGCCTTAGAATGTACTACGTTTAACCGGCAAAGGGCTGGTGGAAACGGTTGCGGTGGCACCGCGTGTTTCGCCCGTGAGCGCCGCTGCGGGTGCGGCTGGGGGACCGTCCTGGCACAGCCCGGCCGGAGCAGGACCCATCCCCTCCCGCGCCCGCCCCGCTCGGGTTTGTTGTCAAGTTCACCGTCGGGTTTGCGTTCGCTTGTAACGAAAACCTGCTGAATTCCGGACTCCAGCTCGGCCCGCCCCGAGCAGTGACCCCGCGGGGAAGAGCCTTCGGTGCGGGGCCGGTCCCGCTGGGGCCGTGCCTGTCCCTGTCACCCCGAGCCCCCCGGTGGCCCCGAGCCCCCCCGAGCCCCCCGGTCACCCCCGCTCGGTGCGGGCGGCAGGTGGGGCCGAGCGCGCACGCGCCGCCCC